>CAUOFW020004891.1:327020-411993 GCA_963454935.2 Ilex paraguariensis | reverse complement strand
TATATATATATATATATATAAATATATATATATATATATAATGGTAAAATATATATATCTATACTTTTTTTTTATCATTTCACTTTTCAATCCAACCAAACAAAAAAAAATCAAGCATTCTTACTTTTCATCCATCCAACCAAATGATTAGCCATAAAAAGTATTAATTTATTCTATTTTAATAATGAGTTTATTGCATAGTACATATTTGAGCTTATATGTGCAAATTCTCGATTTTTTCGGTATGACACAACTATGGTTGGTATTTGTACTTGATGGCCCCGGATGCTGAAATATAACTCTGCTTTTGATTCTAAAATTAGTTTTGCTTGTATGTATACATGCTGAAATGTTGCTTTAAATCGCAATAATTGGAAGCTATGCTATTTTCAAACCTTGTTAGTTCCAAAATTGAATTAATCTACTGAACTGGTTGACGCTCACCCGGCATTGTTTATCTATTTTACAGTATTCTTGAGACATGGGTGTTTGGCGTGGTGATTTGAAAGGCAGCTTTAAACATTTAGGTCGGTGAAACTATCTATGTAGCTAAAGTCAAGTAAAGACAATAGTTCGAGTTTGCATATGTTGAGCATGTTATTATTTTTGAAAGTTGTACCTATTGAGTATGATATACTATTTATACTATTTTGGTTTTGACAAAGATGCATTTATTCATATACATATACCCCTGAGTTGAGTCTGAGCGTTACTATTTAGGGTTGAAATCATCAAGTAACGTGGTCAATAGAATCGGGAGGTTATAAAGTGGTATTTTGAGCAAGTTAACTTCTTTTGAAACTTATAACATTGATTACTTTGGGGGAATTCGAATGGGCTTATTGAGTAATAAGAACTCTAATCACATGTAATTGAATTAGTATGTCACCATTGGGTATCGAAGCTAACACTGTGAGATCAGGGGCGTTACACATAGACTTTAAAATTTCCCTAACTTCTTCATAAGGGCAGTAATCGCCAAATAGGTCATTGGCCAAGGTGCTAAGGATTGTGTGTCTGCCGATCTTATTGGCAAGGTCCTAGATTTTGAGTGATTTCTTAAACAATTTCGTGCCCTCTACAAGTTTTGGTTCAGAAAGGGCAAAGGTCATCCCTATGACATATAGGACAGAGACAACTCTTTCTTGACATCTTTTAAAGAAGGTTCAAGAAAATATTTCAATTTTGGAAGTCTCAGGAAAAGCCTTAGCAGTGAGCAAAGCAACATCCATAGCCATAATATGATTTTAAGATTATTGTTTAAAATATGGACATAATAAAACGAATAATAAGAAGCAATACTAGACCAAAGGTAGAGTACTTATTAACTAAGGTGTGAGAGATCAATGCTCTTAAAAGATATATTTTTCCCCTCAAATAACTCAGTGCTACAAATCAATGACGGCTATTCTCTAAGATACAATAGTTACTTCTCATAATTGTGCACTCGCTATGTGAGGATCTAAAAAAAACAAAACTTTAATAAACCAAATCTCACAATGAAAACAAAGAATATGAGAGAAAGAGATAGGAGGAGGAGAAGAAGAATAGACATTCTTCAGAGAAGGAAGGTGAATTGGTGAGAAATTCTGCTGGAGAATGGTCACAATTTATAGGCACTGAAATTGATCAGAAAAGGAAAGGAGAAGAAAAATTCTCAGAGTGATTTGTGTTGTAACAGCTAGTTGATTGACAACATAATTAATATGTGGGTCAACATAATTCGGCCATTAATCGATGGAAATAATTATGGTATTTATTATTTGACAAGAAATGTAGCAAAATAAATGGTCAAAGTGGCAAAAATCAGGTTGGATCATGCGCACCCATGAGGCTTGAATCTGGGGATTTGTAACCCCTTGTGCTGTCTCCACCAATGTTATCAGAACTGGACAGGTCATCGAACTGGCTAGGGGACTGGGTCAATGGTTCACTGATTCAACCGGTGAGTTAACTGGTCAAATCGGTCATATAATAAAAATATATATATAATAATTATAAAACATAATAATTTAGCTAAAAAATATAAAATGTCTAAAATGCATATAATTTATCATAAAATTAATGAAGTTAAGTAAAAAAAAATACTTGTGCCAAATATCAAAGTTGAACTTTAAATGTCCAATCCAAGTACATAACAGAAAAATCACTCCAAGTTCAAACCCCAAACCACAATCTCTACTGAAGTTAAAATTTTACATAAGAACAGATCATCCAAATGATAAGTAAACATAAGATGCAAATCCCAAACACAACATCACAATGGCCATGCAAAATAAAAGTACAACTCCTCAAATACTCGATAAAAGTTACACAAAGTACATTCTCCACTCGTTCTCATTTTCCCAACGAGTGCTCTTACTCCATGAACTCCAATCCACGCCAAACTTGGGGTTCTCAGCTCCAACACGATTGATATTTTCAATAGTAGTTGCATTCCCAAAACCTTCACTCCCATTACCCTCTTCATTTTCAAGATCATCATCGTCGTCATCCAATTCAAACTTCAAAATTTCATGTACATTATATCCAAAAGAGGAATTATTTATTGATGTATCCAATAATAATTGTAGATATATACTTTTAGTGATAAAGACAATACAAGAAGAATGAAACATACCATTGTTGAGGTTTGGTTGGATATTGCATGCAGGTAATTCACAACGAAAACTTTCTACTTCATCTATAGTTAAACTTGGGGGCTCATCCTCTAAAATCCATGAGACATTACTTGTGAAATCTTCAAAGTCAGGATCATAATTTCTACCCCTCAAGTAATTCCTGTATATTGTCATTTACTTGATGAAAATGTCTGAAATATGCAATCAATGAAATATAATAAAAATTATTCGTCTTTTACTAAGATGCTAACATAGATTTCATACCTTGTGTTGTAATCTTATGTTGTAATAAACACAAATAAGGTCATTAAGCCTTTGATGCTCCAACCTATTTCTTTTCTTAGAATGAATGTGTTCAAATGCACTCCAATTCTGTTCACAATTTGAAGAACTGCATGTTTGGCTTAAGATGCGAATGACTAATTTTTATAAATTTGGTGCACTATTTCCATAACACAAGCACCATTCATATGTATTTGATGCATCACAATCAAATTATAACATTTAAAATAAACTAAACATATTACTTAAATTGAATTAGTCAAAATTCAAAAGATTCTAAGTATCAGGAAGCATCATATGTCGATTACTAATAGTAGTCACCCACCCAAAGTCTCCCTTTGCATTTTGAACAACTTTATCTCATTTGTCAACTTACTTCTGAAAGTGGGATTTTCATAAGCATAAATCTCAATCACATCCAAGAGCCCTAAGATAGTCTACATGTGTTTTTCGATTTCAATAGTGTTATATTGGTTACTCGGATTCAACCAATAACCAGCGGCATGCATATTTTTGTGAAGCTATCTATCCCAGTGAGAATTGCTACAATTTTAGAATTGATCACCTAAGTGCAGGTTGTGCGAAGTAATAAATTTTCTCGGAAGTCCGAGGTCGAACCACAGGGAATTGGAAAAACAAGAGACACAAAACAAATAAAAAGCAAACTTGTAAGAACAATTTATTTAAGAGATTGTTGAGTTGAGAAAATATTGATTGAAGTAATTAAAATAATATAATAAAAATACTAGAGCATCAAGTACTCCCTCTCAATTCCATACAATAATGATTAAAGACTCAAAACTTAACTTGGAACAAGAATCAGATGTCGGTTGATTCAAATAACAAATTAAGTAATAAAACTAAAATTTATAATCAAAAGATTATTTAGGAACTTGAATAATCATCCAATTATATTATTTTATGAAATAATGATAATTACCTCAAGCATGTAATAACCAGTTATTTACTCGCAAAAAAATTCAAGCAATCGATGTACATGACATAATAACTCAATGATTTTTACAAAGCAAAAACTTTGCTAGAAGATCAGAAGTTAAATTAACAAAATATTATAAATCATTAAACTCAAAAACAATAACATTACTGTTCTTTATTGAGAAGTTCTCCTCTCACCCTATCTTAGCCTTCTAGCCAGACATGACAAACTAAAACTAGAAAAGAAAAGATGAGAAAAAGAATTATCTCCTAAATCCTAGATGAGAACCCTTATATATACTTAAAATAAATCCTAAGTATAAGTAGAAGATATAAGGTTGTCTTGGAAGAAATTCCTTTCCAAAAAGAAGTCTTGTAAGGTTAAATTTCGTGAATAAAATCTTTGGGACGCCGGTACAAAATCTGTCCAGACTTCGAGCTTGAATTTTGCATATTTAGAAGCTGAATCACGAAATGTTCATGAAATACACTTTTGTATCCCTTGAAGTCTTCTGTTCAGCCCCCAAAAATCAAATATATCGGATATCAGAGTCAAAAGTTATGACCAGAATACTGAAGACGTGTCAAATCCTTATTCTTTTAGGATACTTTCCTAATCCAACTTTAAATGAGTTTTCTTCCATCTTGGACTCTTAGAAGGATTAAATTGTTGTCATATATTCAAGTCTTCCTATCTCAATATTGACTCTTCAATCCTTATTAGTTATGATTCTTCCTCTAGTGATTGATTCACTTGCATTATCCATTATTACTTTAAATCAACCAATTTACCTGCAAAATAAACCAAACAACTAAAAAAGTATCAAATTAAAAAATCAAGGAATTCAACACATTTAATCACAAATAAATATGTAATTAACCAATCATTAAATATAATAAAATTGTAATTTTGATGGTTAATCAAGAATCAATGATTTTCAAGTAAACATATGTTATTTTCTTCTTTTTTTTGAAATCTTTTTAATAGTTCCTTCCTAGCTATATGCATAGCCATGTACAAATAGCCCATTGAAGGCCTATCATCACTATCAACAATCAGTAGCACTCGAACAAGAGGCTCTATAAGTTGGACAATAATAGCAAATTCTTTCCAAAACCTAGAATTCAACGCACTATCGACAAATTGTTTTCCCTTACTTTCCTTGGCATATGCCAACGTAGTCCATTCTCTTGATGTAACCATAGCTCGTAAAGCATCATTTTGTGCCAAAATACTTTGCAATGCAATAAAATTAGTTTCAAAGTGTGTAGGAGCAAGTCTTAGTATTTCCCTTCCACTAGTATGTTTCCTCATTAATTGCAAAGGAAAATAATGATTGTATATGTATTTTGTGATCTTTGAAGCATGGGACACAACATCATTTATCTCAACCAACTTTCCAATGTCCTACAACATAAAGTTCAAGCAATGAGCTACACATGGTGGCCAAGATATTGTGATGCTCAAAATCACTACCTTCCTCACTGATTTGAATTACCCAACAATCATTTTTTGCATGTGTAAGGTGCGTGCCCAAAAATTTTGCAAAAACAAGGGAAACAATCTGTTTTTCTTTTTTCTTCCCTTAGAAATAAAGAAATGAAGGATAGACCCTGTCGTTTTATTATGGCGACTACATTATTTGTCTTGGGATTTTTGTATTACAAAGACGTTTGTTGTACCCTAATATGAAACATAGAAAGGGGGAGATGATTCAATTTTCATCTTTAGTGACTTTGTGTGAAATAAGTTACAAGTGGTTGGTATATGCTATTGCTTAGACTACACAGTGATTTCTTGTCGTAAATTGATGTTCTCAACTGCATATTGTTGAGGTGTAAATCTCAAGCTTCTAGATCTTGGTTACTGAGATATGAAATGATCTCTTTTTGTGGCTTGTGCTTTCACAAATGCATAAATTATATATTTCCTTGAATATATACAACATGTACTTCAATTTCAAATCAGGAGGCATGCAGTGTTGCACTTATTAAGGAGCTCCCTTGCCAATCATAGACAAGTCCTTGGGCATGTAAGTGGAGGCTTACGGGAAATCACCCAGGATGCATATATTAGTTGTAGGAAGTTTTTACCTTAATGTTATAGTCTCATAGAAGCAAGTAAAGGGAGGAGATGACAACAAAGATCAAGAAAGAGAGATCGATGTTGTTAGCTGTTGTTAGTCGCCAGAGAGGTCGTTTGAGTGCCGTCTAAGTGCGCCTGAGAGCTGAGTAGTGAGCACTAAGCAGTGGCAACAACCTCAATAGTCGCCTAAGTTCTTCGTTGGTTGCTAGTTGCAGTCGCTGGTGCCTCTGCGAGTTAGGGCAAAAAATGGCCCAAATAAGAAAAGATTCTAATTTAAGTAATTTTTCATTGGTCTTCAAATCATTCGGTTTTTAAAAAACTGCTAGTTCACAACTTTTTATAAAAATCGATCGATTTTTTGGTTTTTAGCCAGTTCTCTTTCTTATGGGCAATTGAATCATTGATTCATATTGTATGTTACATGAACATATATTTTAATGATACTCTTCATCTTGTGAAGAGTTTATCTTTTTGAGTTTAAGGGTTCAAATCTCCTTCCCCATAAAAAAAAAATGCTACACAATATAATTATAAATGAGAGGAGTATCGAACCCCTAGAAGATGAAATTCTAGATCAATCAAATAATTAATGAAGGTGATGTTGCCTCTACTTTAATTGATTGTGTGGATACACCAAACGAGTGGACTGTACATCGAGATTTGTCGGTTGCTGCCATGTATAATGAGTGGAAAATGCGTAGGGATGCTAATTGATGTTTCTGAAATGTTTGCGTAGGTGTAGGGGTGTTAACCCAGTCGAGTTACTCGAGTTCATCTCAAACAAAACTTGGCTCGAGTTCGAAATTGATTTGTATTTTAAACGAATTGAGTTTAAACAATTTTTTAGACTTGTTTAACAAAATGAGCTTAAAAAACTCGGCTCATTTATATATAAAATCGTCGAACTACTCGGACTCGGCTTGAGTTCTAAACAACTCTATTTTGAATAATTTTTTAGGTTTGTTTAGAAAAACAAACTTGCTAGGCTTGGGCTCAAACTCACAAATGTCGGCTCAATTAACACCCCTAAGTAGGTGTATGATGAATCTCTTATGTTTCGTTTGGTATGATGGAAAGTTGGAATGATGAAAAGTTGAAGAGATAAATAAAACATTATTTTGGTAAGGAAGAGAAATAGGAAGAATGAAAAAGTAAATAAATTAACTTTCCTTCCAACTCACCAAAATCAATTCCTCTAAAATCGGAAAGAGAATGGATAGAAAGTTAATTATTTGTGTTGAGATGTATCTTATTTATCTATATATTATGTACACATTAATTTCATATAAAAATACAATGATAAAATACGTATTTATATATATATATATATATTTTTAAAAAAATTTAAAAAATAAATTAAAAAATTGAAAAATAAAAAATAAAAAAATATTTAAATTAAAAAAAATATTTTTTTCATCTTAACTAGAGGTGAAAATTTTCGACTCAACACGATTACACGACCACAACTCGACATGAATTTTATGACATGAACTTAAAAATGACCTGACAAGCTAATAAGAAATATAAAAGGTTCATAATTTTATAACTCAACATGAATCTGACATGACACAACTTGATTGTCACTCTTAATCTTAGTCAACACAAATTTTTTTTTTTTTTTTAAAATTAGTCATTTTTATTTTTCATCCATCCAAACAAACACAAAGGAAGGAAAATGTATCATTTCTATTTTCCTTCCTTGAAGGATAGAAAGTGTATCCCTCCTACTTTACATTCTTTCTACTTTTCATCCTTCCTATCAAACGGAGTATGACCGTTGGTTGCTTTTAAACAATTATTTATGTATATTATATTGAAACTTAAATTTTGTACCTCGAAGAATGTTTTCTAGTGAACAGCAAAGTTGGTTTGAATGCTTTGAAATGCATTGTGTTTGATCTAACTATGTGATTGGCAAACTGGATTTTTGCTAGGAACCATGTCAATCACAGGTTCTAGTCAAAATGAAAAGTTGAACAAACGCACATGGATGGTTGTTGAAGAAAAGAAATTATTGGAATCACTGAAGGAGTTATATGGCAATGGATAAAACGGCACCATTTAAGCATGGTTAGTAACATTTCCCCATTGTAACATTTGTGCATCACCTCATATTGAATCCAAAATTAAGATTTGAAAAAAGTACTACAATACTTTATTCACGAAGATGGCAACATCTCGCTTTGGGTTGGTTCAAAGAGAGAGAGAGAATAAAATCGAAGTGGCTGACGATGATATATGGACAAAATTTTTGAAGTTAAATTATTTTCATTGTGTATTTTTGTGATTATTCATTATTATATAATTACGAAATGATTTTTAATTTTTTTGAACATGTTGAATTAAAAAAGTTGATTGTCGAAAGAGAAAAATGCGAAAGGGATGCGTGAAATGTCTTGGTCATATTTTAATGACTAGGGAATCATATTTGGCAAAGATATAGAGCTATCGGTGAATATGATTAAGACATTGATGAAATTCTCTTAGGTTAAGGTAGTGTTGATGCAGCTGAAGAGAATGATGGTTTAATGGATAGAGTAATGTTATTTTGATCTAAAATTTTAATCTAATTTACTGGCATAATGATATGATTTTATTAGAATTATTAGATCAATACCAAATTTTAGTGTTTAATAGGACTCACCGTCATTTTAAAGGTCAAAGTGAATTAAGTTAACAAATTAGGTCCAATAGCATTGCACCGATGGATAAGTATGGTATGGTGTATCAATAGAGTGTTGCACAAGGTGTTGCGGAGAGTTATGTTACACACCGGACAAAGAAATGAGGAAGGGAACAAAGTAAAATATTGAAATAAATTTTTAATTCTATCATTACATTTAATTTTAGATTCTGTTTGGATGACAATAATCTTGATCGGAAATGAAAATTTTATTTTATATCATATAACACTATGTTTGGGGTAGTCAACTATTCAGTAATCCAAGTTGAAAATACGATTACTATCGTAACTAAATTTTCAAGGATAGTAGGTATCCTAATTCCATGATTAATAGTGGTAATTTCATATCTATATTAATTGAGTATTCTAAAAAAAGAATAAAAATTCAAAAATAAAGCTCCTTCCTAAAATTAACAGCATTCCAAAATTCAAGTTATGTAATCTCTTTCCAAAATTAAATTATTTCCTAAAAAAACATGAAAATGATATTAATTCTCACATTAGATTATTGACAATAATCAAATACTAAAAATGAGATTACTATATTAATTGAAATTCGAGTATCTCATTATTAGAAACGAGATACTCATTCACAATTAAATTTACTGTCATCCAAACGTGACATTAGTTGTTGTCAAACATCAGAATGGTAAGAGTATTGGTGAGACCTATATATGTGCCTAGGTTGGGTAAGGCACAGATATTGGAAACGTATCTCGTTTAGAATGAGTATATATGTGAAATTGGAAAAGTAGCATCCATCGGAGATAGAGTAAGAGAGAATTGACTTATGCACATTGAACATGTTTATAGAAGATCTAGTAATGCACTTAGACCTATCAACGGATTGGATATGGACTGAATTGGCTTTTATCTGAATTTGAATCCAATTAAGTTTTGTCGATCCGATGGATTTTAAAAATTCAATCATGTCTGAATTCTTTCATTTTTGGATCTCTGATTCGATTATCACAAAAAAACACTTGTACACCAAAAAATTAACAATAAGAATTTGGATGATGAACTAAAAAAATGAGGAAAAATAAAAAATTAAAGTAAACGAAAGAGAGAAAATCAAACAAGAGAGAAAAACAAAACAAAAAATGAAAAAAATGGGTCATACATTATAATATTCACTTTTTTTTTTCTTATTTTTCAATATTAGTATAATATTTGTATGATATTTATTTACATAATATATTTTTTATTCGGATCGGATTATTATAAATTCATATTTGAATCCGTTTAGACAACTCTAATTGGATTTAGATCGGATCGAATCGGATTAATGGATTGAAAATTTGATCCATATCTACTTAAACGGATTCGAATTCAAATCAGATTTAGATTGAAATCTGATTCATTGACAAGCCTAAATGCAACAATGAGAAAAAATGATTTGACCCGTATCAATTGTAATGAGAATAAATGTAAGCCGAAGTTAACTTTGATAAAACAGTAAAACAAGATAAAATGATTCACTTTTAAATGAAAAATATGTCCCTTGATAAAATACAATGAAAAAGCAAGATTCATGTAGTGAACCCTAGCGGCTCAAGTTCGGTGCGGTTTCAGCATATTATGGTTTGTATTGGAAGATGAGCATATAAACTAGAAACTAAGCGGATCCAAGCATATAAGTTGAAAACCGACATAGGATGGGTGAGAATTCAAGCTCACACTCCACCTCATATTTCAGGTGAGAAATACCAAAATTCGAACATAGCTCTACTCTTTCAAAAAAAATAAAATAAAGGGCACCACCAAATTGTGCACTGAGGCTAATTATACAAACCAAAACTCAAATCACCTTTTGATTTGCTATTAAAACAACTCTAGTGGCAAACATAGTTGAAAGTGGATTTCTCTTTGAACGTTTGAACCCTTTTCAAGTTATGAACTAGCCTTTTTTTAGCCTTTTTCTTCCCTATCAATATCTTTCAATCGACCTGATCAATCAGTGATGATGTTCACCTTTATAATTCTTTTGACCATTATCTTACTATTCTATAGCTTAGTGGAATTTCAAAGAATGATCATTGATGCAGTATTTTTCCTGTAACAAGATCATTTTTAAATGCCAAAACAGATACACAAAACCCCATCTCTCCCTCTCCAGGTTGATTTGGATGGTCCCTACCAATTCACTTGAGGGTAGTTAGTGTAGTCCTATGATTCACATTTGTATGTATATGTGAGGAGAGAGAGTGGGTGCTTTAATTTTGCTTTCCAAGCCAAAAAGAGATTCTTTAATTTTCTTGTATGGCATTGCATGAGAACATTATCATTTTGTTGATATAGCTTATGGAGCTGTCTCTCTCATTCCATGTTGGTGAGGGGGCTTTGTTACTCCATCTTGCATTTAATTACTTCCAATCACATCAACTTTTGGCAGCTACTTCATTTTTTTCTGTTTCCGAAACAAAATGGTTTTGTCCTGCTTGACCAAAATCTCTATGCGTGTGTGTTTGTGGGAGAGAGAGAGAGAGAGAGAGAGAGAGAGAGAGAGAGAGAGAGAGAGAGAGAGAGAGAGAGAGAGAGAGAGAGAGAGAGAGATGGCTGACTTGGTCAATCCATGAAAAATAAGAATCTATTATCATCCACTAGAGGATAAAGCCTATACTCTAGTAATCTCATCTCAACTCAAACAGTTCAAATCCGTGAATGTGATTGCCTTATTCGATCTTGTATATGCTATGATAGTTGAATCGCACATGGATCTATGAAGAATTTGTGCGACCTGCAAACCATGGGCCATGGCTAGGGGAAAATTGCATCTCAGCACATCTGGCTATAATTTTCTTTCTGTTACTTCGAAAGTAGTTATTTAAAGAGATGCAAACTAATTATAAGTAGAAAGCAAACTCTATATATAAATAATTCTGGGAGTTACAGATCTTTAATACTATCATCAATCGATGACAGAAGTCGGTTATTAACTTATCTTATTTGTATAAAATTATAGTACTTCAATTCGAATCCAAAATCTCAATTTTATTCATAAAATACTAATGGGTATGTACGACTATAATATTAAAAAAGAAATGACACCGAATGCTATAACTAAATAATTATTAATTCCAACTAAATAGAACTTGGTTATAATTTTTACATGTTAAATGTTAGAATCGATCTAAAACAAATGTTAGAATCGATCTTAAATAGTAAGATGTATCGTACCACATGAGGATTGACCCGAACTATTTATTTCAAAATAAATTCATCTAGTTAAATTGTAACTTCAACAACTTTGATTTTTGCTAATTTAAATCGCACCCTAAAAATTAGTTAGGGATACCATAATCATACCAGATACTTACACAATCGTAGCAGACGAAAGGGTTACTATTCGACCATTGTATCTAGTGCCTGCAGGGCTTGATTTGATGTACCAAACTAGACTGTTCTTCAGACAAGACCTGAAGCAATTTAACTTTTGAAATATCTTACAAAACGTAAGCATCAAGCATGGTCTAATACAGTAGTTACCCGCATGCTAAGTAGTCCATATACAAGAATAATGATTGGGGGTGTTACTTAAACATTGAAGCTAATTATTTAGTTTAAATTTCAAAGCACCAAAACTAAAAACAACTTATATATAGTCTTTTTTGATGGTGATGTTCGCATTATAGAAAATCTGAGTTTTTGTATGCCCCTTGTGGATCCAATACAAAATTATATTCATAGGACTACTATATCATTAAGGTAATGAATATTGGTTAAATGTAATGGTACACCATGGACCTGAAACAAAGTTTTTTTGAATGAAAAATTATTTTAATCACATATTCTTCGAGTTTATGACTACAACATAAATCTTAAGTATATGCAACGCTCATTATCATACCTAGCGCATAAATAATAGTTTTATGCTACTAGGACATTCAAAATGAAGACGTACGAGTGTATACCTTGTTGCTTGTTTGAACATTAAACAACTCTGAGTTGTTTCAAAGCAATTTTTAAAAGGCAAAAAGAAGAAAACAAAGAACTTGTATTGAAAAAGGTTTCTAAAAAGGCATATATTCTTCCCCTTTTAATAACTCAAAGCATTTGTATTCGCATTGGAATCCTAGATCCAAATCTATTGCCCTTCTCAATATACACATTTAAACAAGAGTGCTCAAATACATGCATATAAAGCAGTCCAATGTATGAAATTATCGTTATTATGAGGTTTGTTGAGGATTGGATAGATGTAATTTTACCTTAATTAGCACGCGGAGAGGGTGCTTCCGTAATTCGAACCTATAATGTGCAAATTTACAATGAAACAACTTTCTCACTGCGTTAAAACTTGCCCTATACATCCTCTCCACAAGTTTTTGATTCTTATAGATTAAAATATTGGCCGTTCGTTGTTCAATCTCAAACATCAATGTCAATGCATTCATATCGCATATGTTATAAAAATAAATAAATACATATTGGCTGTCTCTAAGTGAATGTAATTTAACTAAGCACCAAATATCCTCTCTCTCTAGGCTTTCAAAACATTTGTATATGGTATGAGGCATATTCCATTCCTTATTCTTGAGTGTAAATCCCGCCAACTATGGGAATCCAAGATTAGTGAAATCTTACATAAAATTTGAATGGGTTTTCGAGATGGTTGATAATAGAGCTAAGGGCATGTCCCTTCCTTGGAATTAGCAAATACTATTGAAAGCTTATTAGGATATTACCCCTAACAACAATAAATTATGTAGTCTACCCTTCATTTTCAAAGTAAAAGACAACCAAAGAAAACAAACATACCCTTGGTGACAACACTTTACTTTTCCCCAAACTATTTCTATTTCAATTGTCCAACTTAGACCTGCTATATTATATATTAGTGTGATTAAAAATTTTGACACCCAAAGATTCTAAAATTTCATTTACCCTCCCTCAAAAGTTCAAAATGTAACATCATACCCCAATTTGTTTTCAAACAACGGCAACGTGCTCCAATTTTTAAAACACGTTTCATTATCTGTCTATCAACATCCAAGGTGTCACGCATGTGATCTAAGATAATTTCTAGGGAGAAAATACAACTTTAATCTTTCAAGGACAAAGTAACACTATGACAGTTAATTCTCGAGGGAGAGAGTACCACTTTAAAGGTCTTAATTTTTCAAGGTAAAGTAACACTAGTTCAATGGTTAGGGCAGATGGCTACATTTCAAAAAAGGGTCAATGTAAAATCTTTTTATCTTTGATTGAACAAAGTAAAAATATTAAAATCTTTAACGGTTCAAAGTGTCATTAGTCCTATAATAATAGTTTCTACATGAGAGAGAGAGAGAGAGAGAGAGATTGCTTTGGTTGGAGGATTATTGGTAGAGGAATCTGATAAGGTTATGGAGAGAGCTGGACCTTGAAAGTTGAAGCCTTTGAGGAGTGTTGGGGAGGGAGAGAATATTCTGGGGCCACCAAAGTTCAAGAGCTAAAATCCAAAGATTATATACTAAACAAAGTTAGAAAGCAAAAACATGATTAGATTATGATTAAGGGGTTAGCAGGAGAAGTCAGCCCACAAGTAGACGACTGACTACTCACACTTCCAAAAATTCACTGCCTTTGTCAGTTGGCTGTCTTTTAACCTGTACCCTCACTACTAAATATATCACTGTACGTTGTTGGAAACTGATTTGGGCACACCCACTTTAAACCCAAAATCTCCAGACTTGTAATATGAAAATTTTACACTTTTATTTCCGATAATAAATTGTAAGAAATTTTAAAAAGTTACTGGACAAACGAAAATTAGTCATCAATAATCTGAATTGTAAATTCTTATACTAAATTGGAACAAAACAAACTATTAATGGAGTTTAACACTTTTTGAAAATAAATTATTAAAATGAGGACTTGTTCTAAATTAAATATTATAGAACTTGAGGGTTATTTTAGAAGAAAAGTTGAACTTATTGATAAGTTTTTCAATTTCTTTTGGCCTAAGTAATCAAAACTATAACTCAATGGATTATAAATATCAATCACACATGACAGATAAAACCTAACATGATCCACATGATGTTATTGGGTATCAATTTAGTATTGGGGATTTTGGTCATACAATGGTTGACTCGTCAAATCCCTTTGGTGCATGGATCAATAGGACTGCAGCTATATATTACACAAAAGCTAAATTCAACTTGGACACGAAATGAAACGATATGACACGAATTCGACTACATATAACACTATAAATGAGTTGGACACGAGTTAAACGAATTTTGACATAATATAATTTTAACACGAGACAAGCCCATACGTAATCCAAATTCTTGTTCGACCATAATTGAATTGGAATTTTAACTAGAGTTGTGTAACTTTAAAGCAAACTTGATTTTCTAACCCAAGAATTGAACTTGGATTTTAATTCAAAATTAAAAGAAAAAAAAATTCTAAGAGCGGAAGTACTTGAGTTGAAGGGTGTGGTTGAATGACAGATTTGAATGGAACATGGGGTGACTGTTTTATAAATTGCTTAGGTTTAGCACTCAACCCGTCTAATGCGTGAGAGACCACCCGGACCTATGACACTAATATATCACCAAACTTAAATTTGATAGCCCGGCCTAGACATTCCTTGAATGTTTTGGCTATTCATAGGATTAGATTTTTAACCATTAAGCTTTTTTCTATCACATGGCATTCAGTCATCCATATTTGCTTCAGTACGAAGTCATGCTGAAATCTATTTCCCTAAGGAAATTACTACCAAATCAAAATTTTATTTTTTTGATCAAACGAAATCAAAATNTTGAATGTTTTGGCTATTCATAGGATTAGATTTTTAACCATTAAGCTTTTTTCTATCCCATGGCATTCAGTCATCCATATTTGCTTCAGTACGAAGTCATGCTGAAATCTATTTCCCTAAGGAAATTTGTACCAAATCAAATTTTTTTTTTTTGATCAAACGAAATCAAAATTTAAGGCCGGTCAAGTTATGAGTCAAACATGTCAAATAATGACTCAACACGGCTAATTAGAACCAACCATAATTGACCCCACACTTTTGGCACCGAACTCAAAAATTTTGAATATAGTTGAATAGTAACTTTGACACGTTTGAATTGTAACTTAATTTTATTGGTTGTAACTTTTTCAGTATGGTACCAATCTCCGATATCATAGATCTTTCGTCAATCTCTTTAGTTGACATCGATAAGTTTTTTTAGCCTTCAATTCAATCCAAACCATATATTAACTCATCCCTGCCCTGAATGACTTGTAGCTAAAAATTTCCAAACAAGAATCCAGATAGACAATCCTTTAAAGAAAAGAATCCTCGAATGACAAAAGGAAAAAAAGCTATAAAGTGGATGGTGATCAATAACTACCATTCAAGGAATCATCCAACAATCAAACTATACTGTTTCCTTCATCATGAAGCCCTTGTCAATGTTCCTTCAAAATCCGAGTCCAACTATGGCACTGAAAAACTATTTTTTGGTACTCTATCTTCCTTTTTTGACCAACAAAAATTAGACATGTACGAAATTTCCTTACGCTATTATTGTATTTTATTATTTTTAATATTAATGATTATAAATACATCAAACTAAGACTCAATTACTTTCAGTATAGTACCGAATTTTTTCATCAAAACCCTAGTTACTGTCCGTGTGAGGTTAATAAAATTGTCAAGGCTCAAGAGCGAAGCAGATCTGTTCAAATATGAGGTGGGCCATCCATTGTCCCACTGTCATAAGGACGATGATTCCCTTTTGTGCGTGATTGTTCGTCGTTTCCTTTGGATTTTATCTTCTTTGACAGTTGGGCACGTGCATGGTTTCACACATTTCAGAATCAACGCAGTAAAATAATTTAAAAACCTGAAGAAAATCTGACTGTCTTTAAACTTTTGCTCAATTGTGTGATGCTCTTCCATCCTTTAGGGCATTTTTGTTCCCAGAATTGCGAGTAAGATAAGTTAATACTACTATGTTTAGATCAAGTTATAAGGCTTGGTCTTATAGCTTGAGTTAATAACGATTGATATTAGTACAAGAATAACAAAAATACCTAATTTGATTATGGATTTGATTGGATGCAATGTTGCTTTCCTCCTTTTCAACTTAATATCATGTATTAGAAACATAAGATTGGTATTAGGACAATGGTCTCACACTTTATCCCAATCTTGCACCAAACAAGGTATATAGGGAGGATATAATGAAAAAGTACATAAATTAATAGGATGAGTATGAATTAGATTGAAATCAATTAGTCTAATTCCCATTTTAATATTATACCCGTACAAAACGCTCCTTATTTTGCTTAGGAGTATTTGGAAGAGTGAAGACCTAATTCATGTTATCACTAATCAAATATTTAAAAGATGAGGTTACTTTAGCCATCTGATTTTACCGGATATAAGATTTAGGTTGTAACCACAAGAAAGAAAGAATTTGGTTACAGCAAGTTAGGTAGTAAAATCTTTTTGGGAAGTACTTCCCACTTCCCTTTTGACTAAGCAGCAAAGTGTAAAATTTTCACTTTGTGGCATATGAGGATCAAAGAAGGTGTAATTTGTAGACATTGTTGATCAGTTACGTTCAGACATCTGCCATAGATTTACTTCTCTAATTTATAAATTTATTCAGCAAAAAGTGATAATATCTGTGTCTATGCCCTCTTCTGTCAAGGATATTCAATTACTCAACTAACCTGAATGCTAGTAACCTACTTCATGCTATGATACTTGAGACATCTCTATCAAAGTGACTTTATGTAAAGAGTTTTAGAGGGCGGGCTTTGGTATTATGGTAAGACTGCTTTACTATAATCTTGACACTATATATTTAAATTACATTTATAAGTGAGAATTATAATAGCAAGAATATCGTGCAATGAATTTTTTTTAGTTTTAGAGAATGGGAGATAATTGAAGTACGTTTAGTTTCGTGGTTGCAAAACTATGACTTCCTCATGTTTATGACAGGAAAAGGAAAAGTAAGGGAAAGAGAATCACTTTTTACCTATGTCTAGCATTTCTTTTTTACATCTAATCTCAGAATCTTGATTACAAATGAAAAGATATATAACCACCAGACACCAAACAAAATCCTCATATAACTCAAAGTTTAACCATGAAATGCTAAAGCAAAGAAACTCCCCCCCCCCCTCTCTATATCAACAGTATCAAACTTATCCATGAAATGAAGATAAACTTCCACATAATTCTGTGTGGTTCTAGCAAATAATTAAACAGATATATTATACTATAACATATTTAAATGGAATGATTGGAAGAGAGCAATATGGAAAACATAAAAAACAAAAAGCAAACAAATTATGGGATAATCATTCCAACGGGAAAGGCATGGAGACTAACTTTCTCTAGACCTCATCATATGTGTCATCATGCACTTTAGTGTTTTGGCCACCTCCTCTTCAACCCCCTTCCCTCCAGCTTTCACTTTTCACCGCCTCCCATGAAAGAAAAAAATATATTCTGTACCGACAAAAAGCAGTTAAAAGACTGCAGTGAGAGAGAGAGAGAGAGAGATCCGATCTTCATTTAATCAGCCCTTCTCAGTAAGAGTTGAACCCTTAATTAGGTAGTCATTCTCTTGGGCTGTCTTAATTCCATCACCAATCCTGCCCTTGATCTGTGTGTGTGTGTGTGTGTGANAAAGAGTTTTAGAGGGCGGGCTTTGGTATTATGGTAAGACTGCTTTACTATAATCTTGACACTTTATATTTAAATTACATTTATAAGTGAGAATTATAATAGCAAGAATCTCGTGCAATGAATTTTTTTTAGTTTTAGAGAAAGCCCATGGGAGATAATTGAAGTACGTTTAGTTTANAGTGGATGGTGATCAATAACTACCATTCAAGGAATCATCCAACAATCAAACTATACTATTTCCTTCATCATGAAGCCCTTGTCAATGTTACTTCAAAATCCGAGTCCAATTATGGCACTGAAAAACTATTTTTTGGTACTCTATCTTCCTTTTTGACCAACAAAAATTAGACATGTACGAAATTTTCTTACGCTATTATTGTATTTTATTATTTTTAATATTAATGATTATAAATACATCAAACTAAGACTCAATTAANAGTGGATGGTGATCAATAACTACCATTCAAGGAATCATCCAACAATCAAACTATACTGTTTCCTTCATCATGAAGCCCTTGTCAATGTTCCTTCAAAATCCGAGTCCAACTATGGCACTGAAAAACTATTTTTTGGTACTCTATCTTCCTTTTTTGACCAACAAAAATTAGACATGTACGAAATTTCCTTACGCTATTATTGTATTTTATTATTTTTAATATTAATGATTATAAATACATCAAACTAAGACTCAATTAATTTCAGTATAGTACCGAATTTTTTCATCAAAACCCTAGTTACTGTCCGTGTGAGGTTAATAAAATTGTCAAGGCTCAAGAGCGAAGCAGATCTGTTCAAATATGAGGTGGGCCATCCATTGTCCGACTGTCATAAGGACGATGATTCCCTTTTGTGCGTGATTGTTCGTCGTTTCCTTTGGATTTTATCTTCTTTGACAGTTGGGCACGTGCATGGTTTCACACATTTCAGAATCCACGCAGTAAAATAATTTAAAAACCTGAAGAAAATCTGACTGTCTTTAAACTTTTGCTCAATTGTGTTATGCTCTTCCATCCTTTAGGGCATTTTTGTTCCCAGAATTGCGAGTAAGATAAGTTAATACTACTATGTTTAGATCAAGTTTNTGGATTTTATCTTCTTTGACAGTTGGGCACGTGCATGGTTTCACACATTTCAGAATCAACGCAGTAAAATAATTTAAAATCCTGAAGAAAATCTGACTGTCTTTAAACTTTTGCTCAATTGTGTGATGCTCTTCCATCCTTTAGGGCATTTTTGTTCCCAGAATTGCGAGTAAGATAAGTTAATACTACTATGTTTAGATCAAGTTATAAGGCTTGGTCTTATAGCTTGAGTTAATAACGATTGATATTAGTACAAGAATAACAAAAATACCTAATTTGATTATGGATTTGATTGGATGCAATGTTGCTTTCCTCCTTTTCAACTTAATATCATGTATTAGAAACATAAGATTGGTATTAGGACAATGGTCTCACACTTTATCCCAATCTTGCACCAAACAAGGTATATAGGGAGGATATAATGAAAAAGTACATAAATTAATAGGATGAGTATGAATTAGATTGAAATCAATTAGTCTAATTCCCATTTTAATATTATACCCGTACAAAACGCTCCTTATTTTGCTTAGGAGTATTTGGAAGAGTGAAGACCTAATTCATGTTATCACTAATCAAATATTTAAAAGATGAGGTTACTTTAGCCATCTGATTTTACCGGATATAAGATTTAGGTTGTAACCACAAGAAAGAAAGAATTTGGTTACAGCAAGTTAGGTAGTAAAATCTTTTTGGGAAGTACTTCCCACTTCCCTTTTGACTAAGCAGCAAAGTGTAAAATTTTCACTTTGTGGCATATGAGGATCAAAGAAGGTGTAATTTGTAGACATTGTTGATCAGTTACGTTCAGACATCTGCCATAGATTTACTTCTCTAATTTATAAATTTATTCAGCAAAAAGTGATAATATCTGTGTCTATGCCCTCTTCTGTCAAGGATATTCAATTACTCAACTAACCTGAATGCTAGTAACCTACTTCATGCTATGATACTTGAGACATCTCTATCAAAGTGACTTTATGTAAAGAGTTTTAGAGGGCGGGCTTTGGTATTATGGTAAGACTGCTTTACTATAATCTTGACACTATATATTTAAATTACATTTATAAGTGAGAATTATAATAGCAAGAATATCGTGCAATGAATTTTTTTTAGTTTTAGAGAATGGGAGATAATTGAAGTACGTTTAGTTTCGTGGTTGCAAAACTATGACTTCCTCATGTTTATGACAGGAAAAGGAAAAGTAAGGGAAAGAGAATCACTTTTTACCTATGTCTAGCATTTCTTTTTTACATCTAATCTCAGAATCTTGATTACAAATGAAAAGATATATAACCACCAGACACCAAACAAAATCCTCATATAACTCAAAGTTTAACCATGAAATGCTAAAGCAAAGAAACTCCCCCCCCCCCTCTCTATATCAACAGTATCAAACTTATCCATGAAATGAAGATAAACTTCCACATAATTCTATGAGGTTCTAGCAAATAATTAAACAGATATATTATACTATAACATATTTAAATGGAATGATTGGAAGAGAGCAATATGGAAAACATAAAAAACAAAAAGCAAACAAATTATGGGATAATCATTCCAACGGGAAAGGCATGGAGACTAACTTTCTCTAGACCTCATCATATGTGTCATCATGCACTTTAGTGTTTTGGCCACCTCCTCTTCAACCCCCTTCCCTCCAGCTTTCACTTTTCACCGCCTCCCATGAAAGAAAAAAATATATTCTGTACCGACAAAAAGCAGTTAAAAGACTGCAGTGAGAGAGAGAGAGAGAGAGATCCGATCTTCATTTAATCAGCCCTTCTCAATAAGAGTTGAACCCTTAATTAGGTAGTCATTCTCTTGGGCTGTCTTAATTCCATCACCAATCCTGCCCTTGATCTGTGTGTGTGTGTGAGAGAGAGAGAGAGAGAGAGAGATCCAATTCTCTATGTATCTGCTTCTGTTGCTAAGGCTGAAAATATAGCAAACGGTATCTTCAGGTAGGTTTTCTTCATAATTCCATCTGCGAGAGAACTTATCGTATAATTTTTTGTATATAAAAAGTCAGCAACTGAGAAAACAAACTTGAGATCTTAGAGAAGATGACAGAGGAAGTGATATCAAATGGTCTCACTCAGAATTCAAGTGGTGGATCTAATCCAACCCCCATGAAAAAGAAGAGAAACCTTCCAGGAAATCCAGGTAAACCCTCATTTTTCATTACATAAAGCTTTTCTTTTTGCTTTGTTTCTGTTCGACTTTATTAATTAGAGGAATATTCATGATTGTTTTTTCAATTGTTCTTCAATTTGACATATGGGCATCAAACTATTATTTACACAGATCCTGAAGCTGAAGTAATTGCCTTGTCGCCAAAGACCCTAATGGCCACCAACAGATTCTTATGTGAAATCTGTGGAAAGGGTTTTCAGAGAGATCAAAACTTGCAACTTCATAGAAGAGGGCATAATCTTCCATGGAAGCTGAAGCAAAGGACTAGCAAAGAGGTGCGAAAACGAGTTTATGTGTGCCCGGAAAAGACCTGTGTCCACAACCACCCTTCGAGGGCTCTCGGAGACCTCACCGGAATAAAGAAGCACTTCTGTCGAAAACATGGGGAGAAGAAGTGGAAGTGTGAGAAGTGCTCCAAGAGATATGCGGTTCAGTCGGACTGGAAAGCTCACTCCAAGACTTGTGGCACTAGGGAGTACAAATGTGACTGTGGGACTATATTTTCAAGGTAATGCCTGCTAACAAATATATTTGGGGTTTAGAAGAATGCATAGTGGAATGGAAATTTTTTGCAGAAGTACTATTTATCAAGCACTTCAAAGAAGCAAATTTAGGTAGTCGATAAGGTATGAGAGCATTCTTTTGTGATTGGGATAACTTTATTGGTTAGAAGAACATAGCACATCTTTGTGTGTGTGTGCTTGTATGCCTTTTAGAATGAAAAAAGAGGTGGCCATAGTGAAGACAAATCGACTGTTTGAAAGATAAATCCTTTATTTTCAGCCCCTTGTCTTCTTCATTAGGATTTTTCATCATCTGGAAATAAGGTTATTAATAGTGATCCCTTTCTGAATAGTTGTGACCCTTTTTTCCTTGTTTTTACTTGGTTTGGTTTGGGTAGCCTAGTCAATTTTAGCACAAACCCAGAGAAAATTTACAAAAAACAATTTCAATTTAGCTTCCAATTTTGTCAAGTAGCTTACATCCAAATTCAAGTTTTTCTATAATCATCTTTTATAGTATCCTCTGCGATTCCAGTCCTAGGGCAGCGCTTAGTATCAACCCCCTCTTTGCAACGTATACCTCTAAAGTAAGGTTCTTGCCTTTCTGAGATAGTGTGAAGCTTTGCATCGTGAACTGCAGGGTTCATTAAACCCTTTCTTGCTTGGGACAGACAAATTGACCGAAAGTAGTCTGAACTTATTGATCAACCCTCTTTGCTGACGTCNAAAGTAAGGTTCTTGCCTTTCTGAGATAGTGTGAAGCTTTGCATCGTGAACTGCAGGGTTCATTAAACCCTTTCTTGCTTGGGACAGACAAATTGACCGAAAGTAGTCTGAACTTGTTGATCAACCCTCTTTGTTGACGTGCCAACATTAGCTGATTTAGATGTTTACTTTATGTTATTGATAGATGAATGATTCAATCTGTGTTTAGTACTACTTAGCGTTGTCTTTTCATTGAATTAACTAACTATTAACAAATTTTACATAACCAGGCGAGATAGCTTCATCACTCATAGGGCCTTTTGTGATGCCTTAGCTGAAGAAACAGCTAGGGTTAAAGCAGCATCTAACATCAACAATGCAGCAGCTGGAAACATCAATTATCATTTTATGGGAGCTCCAGTAGGGTCGAGCATGGCACAGCATTTCTCTTCTATTTTCAAGCCAACAATCTCAGCCAACGATGATTCTGGCGACCCGATGAGACGACTCTCACTGTGGATGGGCCAAGGATCCCAAGGTCATGACTTAATAAGCAATAATCTCCCAGAGATCCATCAAATTGGTCCAGTGAGTTCCAGTGCAATCTACGGTGATCCACTCGTTTCGAGTTCGAATCCTCCACCATCCAATTATCCATCAAACTGGGACTTTGGGAATAAGCTTTCTTCCAATAATGTGGAAGAAATAACAAGCACAACACACCCTTTAACCAATGTTAAAGATGTTGGAAACCAGGTTTTGAGTGTTCCTTCCTTGTTCAGCACCCAACACTATTCTCATCAAACTCCTTCTTCAAACATGTCTGCAACAGCTTTACTTCAGAAAGCTGCAGAAATGGGGGCAACCACAACTGACCCATCATTCCTAGGAAGCTTTGGTTTGAAGAACATTAACAATCAGATTCAAGATGGTAACAAATACTGTGGATTGTATGGTGCGAACTCCATAGCCAGTGGTCTTGGAAGTGATGTAGAAAGCTCAGTACATGATCTTTCTGCTCTGAACCAGTTTCAGATGTACCCTTCTAAGCGCAGGCACATTCAGAATGAAGACGGTACGGGAGGAGGACAAACTAGGGATTTCCTTGGTGTTGGCATACAATCCATCTGCCACCCATCATCAATCAATGGATGGATTTGATCATATTGGTATTTGAGTTATTGAATATTTTCTCAAAAAGAAAGCAAAGTTGGTCATAAAGTGGAGTTGATTGTTGGGGGGAGGGGTGGAAAAAGAGGAGGAGGGAGAGAGAGAATTTAGTGTGTTGCAAACTTTGCAAAGAGGGAAAGGTGGCATTGAGTGGTTGATGGGATCTAAAAGTTGTGCTTAGCATATAAGTATCCAAGAGCAGGAGGAGGAGGAGATACGTGCATATTCTTTTGAACTCTGAAAGCTGTTCCCTTTAAAATGGTAGCTTTTGTTTATGATAAAAGGGGGTGGAAGTAGTGGGGGCAAAGCAAGGGGCCCTTTTGAACTCCATTATTGCTATCTGTAATATCTGTTGTAGTTCCTATCTTTTCAAACAAGAAAATAAAAATACTATTTCTGTGGCAAGAAAAGCTTGATTCTATGTTAAGAAGGCTTGCTTAAATAAAGTACTTTTCTATTGTTCAACCATGCAAAGTTAAGTAAATTACTGCACTAGCTATTATTCATGCAAGAAATGGAAGGAAATGCTTACAAGTCTTCATATCATACCCGGTCTAAAAAGGTTTTTTCTTTCTCAACGACTTGCAATACTTCTGTATCTTTCAGAATAATTGACCATTCTAAGTTTTTTTATTTTCAGCATGTCTGATGTTACCCAATCAATTTTGGGTAATGTGCCTTACTATCACCATAACCCATAGTGGCATTCCTTTTTATTGATCAGACTACAAGGGAGTGTTATGACAATTTAAAATGCTATTTGGACCTAATTTGGGGGCTTCCATAATGTTTGTTGATGGAGTACATATTACCATAAATCACCTTATTGACATTATTCCTCTATTTTTCAGCTAGATCTTACCAATACTCTACAAGGAAGCCCATTCTTGTCAATAACCGAGGTGTAGTGTTACTTAGATCTAATTTAGAGACTTAATACATTTATACTGTTAGACTAACATTAGGTCAGAATATTTGATGGAGTATATATCATCCGCTGGAGTGTGCTATAGGGATTAATTCAGAGGTCCTAAAACAGTTTCTTGACATGTTTATGTGGCAACAAAAAGGGAAAGAAGGCCAAAAGAAAAAGTAAAGAGAGAAAGAAGCCAGATTCTTGCGCCAGTCCCTTCCTTTCTTGTACTTTGATTTGTATGATTGAGCTTGTTGTTCCATGGTGTGCAATGCAAGATGTATTGATGTAGAACATGTAGCAACTGAATATTTAAATAGAGAACTGTTTCGTATTCAAAGCGCAATAAAAAATAACAAAATAATAGTAGAGACAAAATTTGTTGGGTTCAGAATCTAGTAGAACTAGTGTCATTTGATTTGGATTGAACCAACGATATACTCGTTGCTTTGGGACGAGATTTGCCATTTTTAGGTTAAATTTTACCGTTTATACCTTCCAATTCCTTTTTTTTAAAGAAGAATTCAAAAATTAATAATAAATTATAGAAGATTCCGAATTTAGTGTTGTCAGTTTTGTTGGACTCAAGATGACACATGATTTTATGTTAATTAGTTAGATTATAATTTTCTATTTTTGATAAATTTTGTACATTTAGAAATTTTACTTCCATTATGGGAAAATTAGAATTTTGACTGTTTCTATATATTGTTTTAGGTACTAAGTTATTCAATCAATAATACATAAATTTTCAAAGTTCATGTTACACTCACAAAAAAACGATGCNTTTTGATAAATTTTGTACATTTAGAAATTTTACTTCCATTATGGGAAAATTAGAATTTTGACTGTTTCTATATATTGTTTTAGGTACTAAGTTATTCAATCAATAATACATAAATTTTCAAAGTTCATGTTACACTCACAAAAAAAAACGATGCTTTTTTTTTGTGGGAAAATGTTATATAATTCAAATGAAATCTAAAAGTTAAAACTCATATGTATATCATCTCTTAGATGAGTGTGAGATGAATGAAATCCACTGAAAAAATTACTAGGACCCACTTTTCTAAGAAATGATATATATTTNTAAATTTTCAAAGTTCATGTTACACTCACAAAAAAAAACGATGCTTTTTTTTTGTGGGAAAATGTTATATAATTCAAATGAAATCTAAAAGTTAAAACTCATATGTATATCATCTCTTAGATGAGTGTGAGATGAATGAAATCCACTGAAAAAATTACGAGGACCCACTTTTCTAAAAAATGATATACATTCNTGTATATCATCTCTTAGATGAGTGTGAGATGAATGAAATCCACTGAAAAAATTACTAGGACCCACTTTTCTAAGAAATGATATATATTTAAGTTATAATTTTTAAAATTTTATTTGAATTTTGTAACATTACCTCTTTTGTGTTCTTCATATACAGCTAAGTAAAGGATAGCCACTGTAAATATCCTATTTGTTAGTTGAGTAGATGGTCTTTAGTTGCATTAGAGTGAGGTCTAATCTTTTGGGCAGTAAGCTCAATCTCGTTGCCTTTCTTTACAATTCTATAGACATATATAAAGACAAATACATCCTTTCCTCCCGAGATGTGAAACGAGTACGAAAAAAATGGTCAGTTTTTTTTTTTTTTGATTCTTTATTTAGCTTTAGATGAATTGTTTAGAATGAAACCATTTTTTTACTATCATATATATAATAAAATATCTTATAATTTAAATTTTAAAAATAAACAAAATAATTTTTCTTATTTAGGACTGAGATCGCTTTAAATTTTATTAACACCCTAAATTTAATAGGAAAAATAGGCCGCTAAGAGAGTGTTTGGAGTGATTTTTTAAAAGTAATTTTAGAAATTATTTTTCATAAATATTTTTTTAAAAAATANTGAGTGACTTTTTAAAAGTAATTTTAGAAATTATTTTTCATAAATATTTTTTTAAAAAATAGTGTTTGAAACCGTCTTACCACTACCTTTACCACCACCACTACCATCATCGCCACTACCACTGCCACTGCCGCCGTCATCACCATCACCACCACTATCACCGTCGTTGTCGTCGTTGCTGCCACCGCCACTCCCACCAACATCGTCGTCACCACCACTACTACCGCCACCGCCACCACCACCACGGTCATTGCCAACCATCGCCGTCTCCTATCACCACCACTGCCACCTAGCACCTCTTACCCCCACTATAAATCAATACTTAAACTCTTTTATCTCTTCTTTATATTTATGATTTGATTTTAGATATGAATACAAATATGTTTATTATTTATCATTTTTTGTTACTTTGTGCTTTCCCACACAAACAATAACTAATTCATTGATATTGACACAAAAAAAAAATGGCACGAGCCAAATTTAATACAACACAACACGAGTGACATTTTTATTTTATAGTACATGTGAGATTACCGATCCTTCAACATGAACAATATGGTAACAATTAGAACAACTGTTTCCTCGTTACAAAGTGTTACATATGATAATTTCGACAATCCAAGTTTGAATCTCCTTTCTTCATTCCTTTAATAAAAAAAAATCATCATAACAATAAACTTTATAAACAGCTTTTAACAATTTTTTTTTTTAATTTTGTGTGTCAACAATACACACACACCTCTATCAAAGAAGGATCTTCAAATATGTACAAACATCAAATAGACTTTTTTTGGATGTATTTAGAAGCCTTATAACATTGTAATTTGATTATATCTTGATTTACACTAAAGTATTCATATGGGTAACGCTACACTGAAGAGAAATAACCCAAAACGAGACCAAAAGTGAGACCAAATGGTTTCACTTTTGTTCATTTAAAATNTCAAATATGTACAAACATCAAATAGACTTTTTTTGGATGTATTTAGAAGCCTTATAACATTGTAATTTGATTATATCTTGATTTACACTAAAGTATTCATATGGGTAACGCTACACTGAAGAGAAATAACCCAAAACGAGACCAAATGGTTTCACTTTTGTTCATTTAAAATTTCAAGATTTAGGCACCATACCATCACCACATTATTTGATCATTTTTTATCATTACCATTCCCGATTAGGTAGAATTGTTTATTTAAATTTAGTAATTATTGTAAATTCATAAAGACAAACCCAAATAAAGTCAACTTTTAATTATTTAAGATTGACTACATAAATATTTTTTTGGAGATTCCACTCAACAAAGAGCTACATGCAATTAAATTATATAATTAGCCAACATAATATGTTGTAAAAACCGAACCTATATATGTATTTTTCAATTTTATCGGATGTTCTTGAAGCGATCTAGAAAATCCAAACTAATGTAAGGGGGGTTATTCCCAACCCATAAATCTTCATCTTCACCCCCTATTAAATCCGCTAGTTTCAAACTACAAAGTCCACCTCAGTAATAACTAAATTCATGCTACTACATATTCATTATAGTAGTGATCGATTAAATTCACCTAATCTTTACATGTTCTATATCTGTGATTAAGTCCACTACCATCGCTACCAATGGACATTGTCAACCCAACACCCCGCCACTACCATTACCATCACTACTGTNTAGACATATATAAAGACAAATACATCCTTTCCTCCCGAGATGTGAAACGAGTACGAAGAAAATGGTCAGTTTTTTTTTTTTTTGATTTCTTTATTTAGCTTTAGATGAATTGTTTAGAATGAAACCATTTTTTTACTATCATATATATAATAAAATATCTTACAATTCAAATTTTAAAAATAAACAAAATAATTTTTCTTATTTAGGACTGAGATCGCTTTAAATTTTACTTTAAAGTTAATCTAACAACTTATATTAACACCCTAAATTTAATAGGAAAAATAGGCCACTAAGAGAGTGTTTTGAGTGACTTTTTAAAAGTAATTTTAGAAATTATTTTTCATAAATATTTTTTTAAAAAATAGTGTTTGAAACCGTCTTACCACTACCTTTACCACCACCACTACCATCATCGCCACTACCACTGCCACTGCCGCCGTCATCACCATCACCACCACTATCACCGTCGTTGTCGTCGTTGCTGCCACCGCCACTCCCACCAACATCGTCGTCACCACCACTACTACCGCCACCGCCACCACCACCACGGTCATTGCCAACCATCGCCGTCTCCTATCACCACCACTGCCACCTAGCACCTCTTACCCCCACTATAAATCAATGCTTAAACTCTTTTATCTCTTCTTTATATTTATGATTTGATTTTAGATATGAATACAAATATGTTTATTATTTATCATTTTTTGTTACTTTGTGCTTTCCCACACAAACAATAACTAATTCATTGATATTGACACAAAAAAAAAATGGCACGAGCCAAATTTAATACAACACAACACGAGTGACATTTTTATTTTATAGTACATGTGAGATTACCGATCCTTCAACATGAACAATATGGTAACAATTAGAACAACTGTTTCCTCGTTACAAAGTGTTACATATGATAATTTCGACAATCCAAGTTTGAATCTCCTTTCTTCATTCCTTTAATAAAAAAAAATCATCATAACAATAAACTTTATAAACAGCTTTTAACAATTTTTTTTTTTAATTTTGTGTGTCAACAATACACACACACCTCTATCAAAGAAGGATCTTCAAATATGTACAAACATCAAATAGACTTTTTTTGGATGTATTTAGAAGCCTTATAACATTGTAATTTGATTATATCTTGATTTACACTAAAGTATTCATATGGGTAACGCTACACTGAAGAGAAATAACCCAAAACGAGACCAAAAGTGAGACCAAATGGTTTCACTTTTGTTCATTTAAAATTTCAAGATTTAGGCACCATACCATCACCACATTATTTGATCATTTTTTATCATTACCATTCCCGATTAGGTAGAATTGTTTATTTAAATTTAGTAATTATTGTAAATTCATAAAGACAAACCCAAATAAAGTCAACTTTTAATTATTTAAGATTGACTACATAAATATTTTTTTGGAGATTCCACTCAACAAAGAGCTACATGCAATTAAATTATATAATTAGCCAACATAATATGTTGTAAAAACCGAACCTATATATGTATTTTTCAATTTTATCGGATGTTCTTGAAGCGATCTAGAAAATCCAAACTAATGTAAGGGGGGTTATTCCCAACCCATAAATCTTCATCTTCACCCCCTATTAAATCCGCTAGTTTCAAACTACAAAGTCCACCTCAGTAATAACTAAATTCATGCTACTACATATTCATTATAGTAGTGATCGATTAAATCCACCTAATCTTTACATGTTCTATACCTGTGATTAAGTCCACTACCATCGCTACCAATGGACATTGTCAACCCAACACCCCGCCACTACCATTACCATCACTACTGTCACAAAAATAATAATCAAATAATATTATTTTTTCTAAACTAACAGATTTTTTTTTGTTTGGTTCAACACTTCATTTTTCTGATATGTCCACCTCAAATAAAATAATTAAAAATACAAGGTATAACCAACTTTTGGGTGCTACTTAATTTGCGAAATTCATTAAAATACAATGTGTTTACTTAAATTAATTGTAAGTAGACTTAGATTACCTCCAATACATAAAGTGAGATAATGCAATATTAGAAGGTAATGATGGTGGTGGAGGTAGTTGTGGTATTGATGTGGGGGTGATGGTGAACCAATAGTCATGGTGGAGGTGGTGGGGACGTGGTGGTTGAGTGGGGATGGTGTTAACGGATGGTGTGTTAAATCACAAACATGGTGGATATCAAATGACATAGGTGTAGATTAGAGTACGCTCAATCACTAATTAAATTGATTGACAATGGGGTGGCTTAAATTATTAATGGGGTAGGAATAGACATATGTGGATTTAATAGTTTGATAATAAAAGACTTAATAATGTGAGAATGAAAATTTGTAAGGTGGGAATAACATCAACCCTATCGTAATATAGTCTACTCTTTTTCTTTTGATGTCCTAGTAAAACAATATTTCATGGCTGGTGTTCACCCTACCCTATGAATAGAAATTATGATAATTCATCTTCCTATCGGATATTGTGCAGAAAAATATGTTTTTTGTGACGCCCCAAAATTCGAGTGTCTGTAATTATCTCGTTGATCACCTATCAATCGGTAGAATATTCGTGGATATTGTGTAACTCGATACCACGCTGTTATGTCATATTTACCAAGATCCATAACTTAACAAAATTTAGGCAGTGTCTCTTTTGTACAAGGAGCTCTATCAAAAACACAACTTGTTCAATCATACAACATTGACCACACCAGTTCTATTCATCCATACGNAATTGATTGACAATGGGGTGGCTTAAATTATTAATGGGGTAGGAATAGACATATGTGGATTTAATAGTTTGATAATAAAAGACTTAATAATGTGAGAATGAAAATTTGTAAGGTGGGAATAACATCAACCCTATCGTAATATAGTCTACTCTTTTTCTTTTGATGTCCTAGTAAAACAATATTACTCCATGGCTGGTGTTCACCCTACCCTATGAATAGAAATTATGATAATTCATCTTCATATCGGATATTGAACAGAAAAATATTTTTTTTGTGACGCCCCAAAATTCGAGTGTCTGTAATTATCTCGTTGATCACCTATCAATCGGCAGAATATTCGTGGATATTGTGTAACTCGATACCATGCTGTTATGTCATATTTACCAAGATCCATAACTTAACAAAATTTAGGCAGAGTCTCTTTTGTACGGGGAGCTCTATCAAAAACGCAACTTGTTCAATCATACAACATTGACCACACCAGTTCTATTCATCCATACGCAATTGCATATTATCGGATACTATCATAATCATCATCATCACTACGTACATTCATTTACAAAAGAATAAATGTCTTAAAAAAGTCTCATATACATGCATTTTAAATATAAACAAATTTTTGTTAAGAAAAATTATACAAGACCAAAAGTAAATATATATAAGGGATCACAACGTCAAACTAAGAGCTACAGTCTGACTCTGTCGTCAAAGCAGAACAATATGAGGGTCTTTGGTGAAAGCTTGAGGTGTATCTGAAAATTGTTCTCATAGAGGGTGAGTCAACGCTCAATAGGGTAACTCTTATAGAAAATACATCTTAACTCAAATGCANTATTCGTGGATATTGTGTAACTCGATACCATGCTGTTATGTCATATTTACCAAGATCCATAACTTAACAAAATTTAGGCAGAGTCTCTTTTGTACGGGGAGCTCTATCAAAAACGCAACTTGTTCAATCATACAACATTGACCACACCAGTTCTATTCATCCATACACAATTGCATATTATCGGATACTATCATAATCATCATCATCACTACGTACATTCATTTACAAAAGAATAAATGTCTTAAAAAAGTCTCATATACATGCATTTTAAATATAAACAAATTTTTGTTAAGAAAAATTATACAAGACCAAAAGTAAACATATATAAGGGATCACAACGTCAAACTAAGAGCCACAGTCTGACTCTGTCGTCAAAGCAGAACAATATGAGGGCCTTTGGTGAAAGCTTGAGGTGTATCTGAAAATTGTTCTCATAGAGGGTGAGTCAACGCTCAATAGGGTAACTCTTATAGAAAATACATCTTAACTCAAATGCATATAAAATGTCACATGCAACAAACATTTTATACATTCATTTAAATATATTTATTATGAACAAATATTATAAATCATGTCATGTCATGAGATGAGACTCACGCAAACAAGACCAACATCAAGCCCCATATCGGGCTCCCACAACACATGCGTATGTATTCAGGAATTTCAAGCCCCCATCATTGGTGTTTATGTACATTCAATGACTAATTAATTTCACTTTCTTGTGTTTTGTGGGGAGATGATTTATGTTATTACACCAATGAGATACCACATCATTAACAATTTTTCAAGACATCCCATTTGCAGCTCCGTTTTCGCTGTTAAACTTTTTTGGAATTACACCGCCGAAAAGTGTATAAACCAAGTAAGCGGGTTGCCACTCGACGGAGAATCTAGCCCTTCGTGCTATACCCCGACACATTTATTCATTTAATTTTTCGTGCGACTCAATTTAACCTTAGTGCAACTTTTTCGAGCCCATGATCAACCACCTATGTGGTAATTGATTTCATACCATGCACACACTTTCATCCATGTCAATGCCCATGAATATAGTACAACTCATGCATAATGCAATACAATATGTAAATGTCTTTGGTACTATTAACAATGTCCATTACATAATGAATGCAATATAATGACATTTTCAACACAATTTCAAGCATGTTATGTAAAATAATCTACTCAACTAACATGCTTGTATTTACCTAGGCATTTAAACAAACACCTAAGGGGTATGCTTATTACTTTCAACATGANCCATGTCAATGCCCATGAATATAGTACAACTCATGCATAATGCAATACAATATGTAATTGTCTTTGGTACCATTAACAATGTCCATTACATAATAAATGCAATATAATGACATTTTCAACACAATTTCAAGCATATTATGTAAAATAATCTACTCAACTAACATACTTGTATTTACCTAGGCATTTAAACAAACACCTAAGGGGTATGCTTATTACTTTCAACATGGCAATATATTTATTAATTCTATAAACATAAACACAAGTCCACCACACTAATCATATGTTAAATAATCATTTAATATACAAATTATTTCATAATCACATAACAAACTAATAATTTTATTAAACTTGATATCCCATTACAACATCAAGTCATGCTAATGTATAATTAACATGCTTTAAACCACTAACATTAACTTACAACAAGTTAATCATAATAGAATTGTACTAATTATAAGGTTAATTATAAATCCTATATTTGACCCACTTGTTATACTAGTCAAGACTTAATATGTGATATACACCCTTAGTTTATCCATTTCATATGTCATCTAAATAGGGAAAACCCTACATCTCGTAGCGTGAGTCCACATAGTAGAACTCCAAGGAACCCAAGCCTTAGATTTAGATTCTCGTCGTTGAGATTTTTGGAGAAAAATACGATCTTTGGTATGGTTGCGTAGCTCTCATTGTATAGAGCAATTTTAATTATTGGTCTGAAGTAATTAAACTGTTTAATCTTCAAAGATTTGAGAAAGAAGATTAAGAGGTTTACTTTTTTTCTTTTTCTTTGTCTCTTTCTTTCTTTTCTATTTCTCTGTCTTGCTCAACATTGGAGTGCAAAATAAGTGGAAGACTTTTTTTTCATTGCGCCACACGTTCAATTTTAACGGATTTAATTTTATTTTGAATTAATTAAATCTCGTCCTGTGTTAAGTTTAGTATATTTGTTTATTGAACTAAATTTAAATTATTTTTCAAATCCTACGAAGAAAATTTGATCGCAATTATTTTAGTCGCGCGACACCTGATCGTTTCGTAACACGTGAAAAATTCAACTGTCTCAAAATTTTCTAGGTAACTAGATTTTGCGAGACAAATCTAACAGTTAGGTCCGTTTTATCATCTGAATTATATAAAAATTCACATTTTGACCCATGCTTTAACAATTAATTACTACTTTACCCATTTAATTAAGATTTTAATAAATAAAAAATTCGGGTTTTACATTCTTAGCCTGCCTAACCGATTAAGTGTACTATTCGTACTCGAATTTTGTCCAAAACAATTGGGTAAGAAATCGGATAAACACATATTTTGTAGTTATTAATTTTTGGATTATTTTAACAATTTAATTAAGTAACTTGCAACAATTAACTAACACAATAAACAAATAACGCTAAAGAAAGCACAATAAATTTGATAAATACATAAACAATTACAATAAAACACAACAAGAAAGTTATAAACATCAATACATTATATATAAGAAAATCATAAACATCAATAAAGTATTAGAATTTTTAAATTTTAATTTTTAAAGATTAAAAATATATATATATATATATATTAATTTACTTATATGTTGATAAGGTAAGGTAGGAATACAAAATTTTTGTAAGTATTCCACATTGTTATCCGATTTTTTTGTGGAATACCAAATAATCTTCCATTGGCTTACCCAATTTTTTTGGATAGCCGATCAATAAGGTTTGATAGGATATACTAGGATAAGATCAAAATTTACAGATAATCGAAAATTTAAACAACCCTAGTCTATACGGGCCAATTGATGTTTTTGAAGGATCTAAATGTAAATGGGGCTTAGGGAGGCCCATACTTCCGTAAGAACTTAAAAGAATAAAAGTACACTTTTTAAAATAATTGGGATAGAAGTACATCTGCTTAAAAAAAGTCATAGAAACCTTTTTACTCCTACCATAAATAGTGCATACATAATTGACAACTTTTATATTTCTAATATCTAAATATTAGAATGTAAGACTTTCAACATTCTTTTTAATATTTATGTATCATTTAAATTTTAAAATTTCACATATATAACACACAAACGTATATAGATATATATATATACACACACACACACACATATATATAATTTTAAAATTCAAATGATACACAAATATCAAAAAAATCTTGAAAGTTTCACATTCTAATATTTACATATTGGAAATATAAAAGTTGTCAATTAGTTATGCACTATTTATGGTAGGGATAATAATGAAATACATTTTAAAAAGAATTTGAAAATGTTTTAAAATATATATTTATTGACAACTATTTGATGAAAAAAATGACTTAAATGATGATAAGTTTAGAGGTGATACTTAAAGTCAAATAAGTTATAAAAGAAATTACTCAAGTCCCATTATCTCAACGTAAATTCAATCAATGAAAGTTAGGGCTTCGGATTTTAACTCACAATGTAGGTCTGGACCTCACTCTTAATAAGCTCACTGGGTTGGGCCTACCCAGACTTGAGCTGGGTCAGGCAAACCCTAAACAATCCTGGGTAGGCCAGAATTTGAATCAAGCTTATAAGCTCTCATCACCTACCTCAAATCCAGCGTACTCGTAAAGCTGAGACTCATAGCCGGAGAAAAAAAATCCGATGAAATTCACAGACTCGCCGGTGATCGATCTCCCGGTGCGCAATACGCACCTTTCAATCCAACAAGACAACGGCTCGATGCACGTGGGGACCACTGTCTGGCCCTGCTCTCTCGTACTCGTCAAATTCGCCGAACGCTGGTCTCCTCTAACGTACGCCCCCTCATCCTCCACTCCAACCCCAACCCAAAACCAAAACCCCTACGCCACCCTCCTCGATTTTCGCAACAAACGAGCCGTCGAGCTCGGTGCCGGCTGTGGAGCCGCCGGCATGGGTCTCTACCTCCTCGGCCTACACGACGTCGTTCTCACCGACATAGCACCAGTCATGCCAGCCCTAAAGCACAATCTGAAGAAGAATAAGCCCGTTTTGGGAAAAGCCCTAAAGACGTCCCAATTGTATTGGGCCAATTCGGATCAAATCAAAGCCCTAGGCCCACCGTTTGATATCGTGATTGCGACGGACGTGGTTTATATAGAGGAGACGGTGAAGCCATTGGTTTCGGCAATGGAGGGTCTGGTTGGGGAAAACGGCGTGGTTTTGTTGGGGTATCAGTTGAGGTCGACGGAGGCTCATGAGTTGTTTTGGGAGGTGTGTGGAAGGGTTTTTGAGGTTGAGAAAATACTGCATGAGCATTTGCATCCGGAGTATGCTTACGAGGAGACTGATGTTTATGTACTGAGGAAGAAGAAGATGCTGTAAGGGTGGTTGTTTTTCAGATGAAAAGAAAAAAGGTTTGAATTTTGATATGATTGTGTTTTAAATTTCTGTGCAGTTTGTTGTTGCTGATTGTTAAATGGGAAATGTTATTCGGATTTTATTTAGGACATTACTTAGTAATTTAATGATGTATAATTATGAGATTAATTGTGGGTTCTATCTAACATTAAAAATCACAATTAATTCAATGGTTGCACGGAAACCAAATTATTAGGTCCCTAAATAAAATTCCTATAGCATTGCTCTGATTAAATTAGTCCAAAAAAAAAGAGAAAGTTACACGTAGAACTATAATTTTAAAACCCGGTCCGGACATCAACTCGGAAGAAGGACTGAGTCAATGGATCACTGATTCAACCGTTGGGTTATTGGTTCAACTGGTTATATAATAAATAAATAAATAATAATTAATAGACTAAAAAATCACAATAATTATGATAATAACAACAAACATGTTAAGTTAAATACAGATACATAAGGCAATAAATCCAACCTCATCTCATTTCACAGCATAAAAAAATATCACCTATGAAGCACGGATACTTCGTCAAGGTCAACGTACCCGTATCCGATACTATATCGGATACGATACTCGTCGGATACTCAATGATACGTATCGGATACGCATCATCTGTATCCGATAATTAATAAAATATGTGGATACTTCGCGAATACTTCTAAACATAGTGTAAGATGTACAATTTTCAATTTTAAGGTACAACCCTTCTTTGGAGTTCACATACAATATAAAACATCAACAAAATTCCATCTGATTTTAAAAACACGAGTGTTTTTTAAGTATTATCTATTATTATATGTTAAGAGGGTATAAAAAAAATGAATCACTTATACTATACTTTTAAAAATAAATACTTATAAAACCAACTAGTTAAATGTTATTATAATTCCTTTAATTTGTCATGCTCATTTTATGAACAGATCATAATGAGATGATATTATAACCTTTTCATGGTAAAAATTTCTAATTTTACTTACTAATGTTAATAATTATTGAAAAATTATAATTTCTATGTCGTTAAATAATAATAAAATATAAAATATATTATATTATAGACGTATCCTGGCCCTACCCGTATGTTATTTTTTTAAGTTTTGTCGTATCGCCGTATCAGTATCGTATCGTGCCCGTGTCACGTATCCGTATCCGTGCTTCCTAGAACACCACATATCTAAAATCAATTTCAAGCCTAAAAATTTTTAGTATCAATAACATCCTAACAATATTATAACCAAAAAAAAAAAAAAAGAAATGCAACCCAGGAAATATACATATTGTTAGATAGAGTAGAGAGACAGAGATCAAACTCAAATAAACCTACAGTTCTGAAAATATAGCATTATCAATTATCATTATTCAATGTATATAATGCAACCCACCAAAAAAAATATAGCATTATCAATTATCAAAATTCAATGTATACAAATACAAATAAACAATCAAATATATATTGAGTGAGTCAGAGAGTCAGTAAAAAGTAGTATACCTGTTGCGGTACCTAGTGGTCGTCGTTGATCCGTTGCCTTGATGTAAATGGAGCTCTGAAGTAATGAAGTTGAAGCAGTTTTCTCTTTTAAAAATCAAAATCGCAATGAAGATGGTTAGGGATTGAAAGTTCCTTTCCCTTCGATTCGAGTCATCGTACTCGCAGTGAAAGTGAAATAGAGACCAGAGATACAGAGAGAAAGTGGTTGTTCGCTTCTTTGCGAAGAGGGGGGTTGGCTAGGGAACTGGGAAGGGAAGGAATGATTAGGGCTGAATGGTAAAAATGCCCAAAAGTACCCCCAAAATTAGTTTTTATACTAAATAAAAAATCCACCTGGTTTAGTGAACTCGTCTGGTTTAATGGTTTTTTACCAGTTTTGTACAGGTCTCCAGGTTTACTCCGATTTTGGTGCATAATTGATCCAATAGATAAATCGGCCTAGTTTAGGCACCGGTTCACCTGATTAACCCGTCGGGCTGGACTGGATTTTAAAACACTACTCAGAACTCATTTCTCACTTGATCAGTTAGTTCTTGACATTATATATAGACCCTTTAAAGTTTTTATGCATATAACACTTATTTTTGTTATTAATGTCTATTAATAAATTACATATAGACTCTTTGAAGTTTGTACCTGTATAACATTTAGATCTCTCAAGTTTAAAATAGTACACTTAAATTTTTTATTAATTATGGAATTAACGAAATTTATTAAACGATCAAATTACCTCAATTAAAAATAAAAGATATTGTATTTATTACAGTTTTCTTGTTTAGTTTGTTAAACGATCAAATTATCCCAATTACGATTAATGTAATTTTATGTAAATGAGTATTGAACTGAGTTATTTGATATATTTATAAAAATTGGGATTTTGTTTGGGTTATGGATGATATTATGGAACATACAAATGTTTTTATCATGCTTATTTTATATGTTTGAACTTGATGATGGAAAAATTGATCCAAGGTTAAAAGTCCATTTAGTCTAAAATACTCCAGGTATACCGCTCTTAGCTTCTAAAGGTAGTTCAAACCTGCAAATAAACCAAGAAAGCTCGAAGAAAAGTTCAACTGAAGACGGAGTCAAGTGGAGCCAAAAATTAACAAGGGTCATGAGGCCGTAAATCAACAAGGAGTCATAAGGCCGTAAATCAACAAGGAGAGTCAAGTGGAGCCAAGACACCAAAGGTCAACGCCCAAGGGGGGCGCCGCCTATGGCCAGGCCCTCATGGTTCTTCCTCCTTTGTCCTCTTAACTCCAAGTCAAGTCCAAGTACAGTCCATTTCAGGATCCTTCTCCAACAAAATAGGAGCATGAGAAAAGAATATCGGGATACAGAGATCCAATCCTATTAAGATTATACTTACCAAAATGGTAGAAACCCCCCTCACTCACGTCACCGTCTTACCCTAACTATATAATGTATGCCCACTCAACATTGAGGGAATGCTTCTAAAACCCCTACACACCTTGCTCCCCTCCCCCAAAGTATTGTAACTCCCCCGGAGAACACTCACCTGCCAACTTTGGTTCATCAATAAAACACCACCAGCCACCGCAACCGTTCCTGAGAGTGGAGTAGTTCACCCAAACCGAACCACTGTAAATCTCTGTGTTGTTTCTTTATTTATGGTTTTGCCATTAATTGTCTGTTTATTGTTCATTGATTGCCTTTATTTATATTCTTAACTATTGATCTTACACAAGACCGATTTGTGTATCATCAATACCTTTGAGTCACTTACTAACTTAAGCATCAGAGAGTCGACTCTTAAAGCTCTCCTCTAGTCTCCAACTTCTTTTTCAGGTGATCAAAATTCAACAAACTGATGTAGAGGTTATCTAAATTTTGATATCAACAATACTAATCATAATTTTTTTTTAAAAAATTAGATTTTTATTTTTGATTTTATTTTAATAAATGGCATAATAGAACAAGAATTTTGACTATAAAATTTAAAATATTTAATATTCTATCTTTAATTAGAATATTTTTTGTCTAAGTATAATATTTTAAACTTAAGTAATTTAAATATTATATGTTTCAAATTTTAGGGGTTTAGATATAATTTATTAATGGACATAACGATACAGGTCTGAGAGAGTTTGAATATAAGTTTCCCAAAAGAAAATTTTGGGTTAACATTTCCCCCGTTGTCCTACTAATTTTTTATGACTTTATCCAGGTCTGGTACTGTATTTATTGGATGCAAGATCTTTGATTTAAGATGAGTTATATAATCCTTTAAAACATTCGCCATTTTAGTTTTCTGCGTGTGAATTTGCGCTTTGAGAGAGAATTTTCTGTGAATTTGCAATCTTATTTTATAAAATTTGTACTCTCATTTTATAAAATACGCGCTCTCATTTTATAAAATATGAACTCTTACTTATATGTTTATTCACTATTACTTAAATTTTTATTTAAAAAATATTGACCTATATATAAAGATAAATATCAAAGTAGAATAATATGTAATATATAATTATTATTTTAAAATCTTATAATCAATATATATTTAAAAATTAAATAATTTGTCAAGGTATAAAACGAAATAGTTTCTGAATAGAGGATCACCATCACAGCTCCATTGATAATGCAGGTCGTTAACGACTCAATTCCAAGAACTGCTCCTCATGCAAGATAGGAGGGAGGGAAACCAATAGATGTGCTGACATCTTACCTACACAGGGGGACTGTCTTTTGATCTATTATGCATTAGTAATATTACTTTGGACTGTATTAAGGACTATTGACCAATATTATGGGTGTTATGTACCCTAGACTTACGGGGAATGTTAAATGAAGTTTATACCTTTCTCTAAGCCCAAAAAAATATAGTTTTTTGTATTTTATTTTTATTAATTTTTATGAGTGAATGTTTGTCTTGATTCATATAATATGACGCTTTTAAGGTGTTCCTGCTCTCAAATATTTTTGAATTTTATCACTTTTGCACTTTCGCTTCCACCTCCACTCCCACTCTCGCTCTCTTTGATCTAGGATTTAAGAGCATTGACTCAAATTTTGAATAAAAAATATGATTTAATACAAGTAACTCTAATGAACAAATTCAAATTTAAACAAGAACAAACTCTAAAGGAATATAAAATATGAAATATGATTATTCGATCTTTAAAAAAATTGAAATATGTTTATTGGTGATTTGAGTATTCCTTGATTTCACAAAAAATTTGAATCTTTCTACATTTGAGTAAAAGAGTGGAACTTATTTTTAAGATGTTTTTACTCAAATTTGAATTTGAATCAAAGATTTGGGTAAGGATTGAAAATGCTCTAAGAACTAAAAAAAATGGGGGGAAAAAAGTGTCCTACTATTCCCCCAATGAAGCCAGTTTATGCCAACCGAAGTTGAGAGAGTAAGGCCAACAATTTACTAGGGGCTCCCTCCGTAAAAGCATAGTTTAAATTTAAACTTTTCAATATAAAAAAGTTCTATCAAATATTTGAGTGGTTGAGCTCGGGGCTCAAAAAGGGGCAAATGGATTGGATATTCGTAAAGGACATTGATGGTGCAGATTAATGTGGGTGAACAGAGTGCATGGAACTAACGGTAAAGTAAGGTTGTCAACTTCGTAATGGCAATGATGAAGTGTTTCTTAGGGGATAGGAGAATTTGCACAGTAGGAATATAGTAGTTCACCGGTTCTGGAATTCGGCTAATCCACTCTCAAATGGAGGTTGTTGCTCCTTTTTTTCTCTATTGATTATTTGAATGTAATACAAGACAATGCATAATCCAATTAGAGTTCTTTTTGGCTCGTCCTCTCGATGAGGAGTTACATAGTATTTATAAGGCTGCCCCCCTATTCTGTGGAATTTCAGCTGAGATCTTTTCCCATTATTTATGAAATCCTCCTTGATTTTAGGAGAGAATCTTGGTTGGTTGAGAGTTTTATGTATGAGGCCCAATTTTCACAATCATCCAGCTGTTTCCTAGTCGATTCTGCTATGATCTCCCCAAGGGGAGCTCCACCCTTGGTTCTCTGAGTTCCTCGTGTCTTTCTTGACCTCCTGACATGAGCTCATAGCTAAGACTTGTTTGAGGTATCATTAGTTGCCCCCCAACCCTTGGTTCAAGCAGGCTTGAGCAGGGGTTGAGCTGCTTTTAAATCGAGCAAGATCTGTGTGTGACTGACCTTGGCTTGCACATGAGTTAGGTCTTTTTGACGATTTTCAGTAATCATGGCTTCCTCGTGCGAATCCTTGTTGTTGGAAGATACTGCGCTGACCCTAGGATGATCAAGGAGTGCTTAATTAGTATTCCTCCTCTCTACCGTTCTTTCAGTTTATCTTTCTCTTGTCCAGTCATGTCTACTACTTCCAGAGCTACACGCTCTTCTGCTTTTCCCTTGAGGAAAAGGTCTGCATAAGAGGACACTGATTTAGGGGATGTAGCCGAGGAAATCGACAATTTATCCGGTGTGGATTCTGTCGATGTCGAGGAAAATATTGAGGAACCATCCCCATCATCTTGTTCTATGCTCCCTAATCCTAACAAAGGTAAGGGTAAGGTGATTAGGATAGGAGTCTCTGACAGCGCAGCGGGCACAGGGGCTGCCTTTAGGCATGCTGAGCTCGTAAGATCTAGTGAGGTTGACTTTTCTCATATGACAATTCTCAGTGCTCGTTATGGTTTTCCTCCTGGTGTCCAGATAAATACACCCCATACGTTGCCCAAGTTCATAAGAGAGTATGTTTCTTTGTGGCCGCTTTTGAGAATGACCTTCGCTTCCCTATGCATCCCTTCATCAAGAGTGTTTTGCAACACTTCAATGTCTGTCCTGCTCAGTTCTCCCCTAATTTCTGGGATGTACTTATGAGTCTTCTTGTTTTATTGAAGATTCATGGACTCGGGGTCCCCAACCTTTTCTTGCTTGTGGATCTTTTTAATGTCAAGGTCACCTCATCAGAGGGTTTCTTATATATCTTCAAGTGAACTACAACTAATCAAATCATTACTCACCTCCTNTTTTAATGTCAAGGTCACCTCATCAGAGGGTTTCTTATATATCTTCAAGTGAACTACAACTAAGCAAATCATTACTCACCTCCTGAGCTCCCATAAAGGTTGGAAGAAACAATTCTTTTTCGTTGGGGGCACCAACTGGGAGTACAACCTTACTGGCAGGACTGATACTCTAGGTATCCCTAGAACTTGGTCCGCCCCTTATAACTTAGGTGAGCCCTTGCTCAGACTGATTGAGCTCTGGTTTGAGAATTGTTGAGTCGCCTTTTTTGACCTTTGTTCTCCTTGTGCTATTTTTCAGGCATTCGACCAGAGCTCAATGCTGAGGATGAGAGGGTAAACCGAAAGTTGGAGAAGTGTAATCCAGAGAAGTACTCCCAGCTCATTAAGCCCTAGGTCTTAGTAACATAGGGATTCAGTCCTCCTGAGGTATCGATAGAAGCTCTGCTCCCTATCTCAGTTGTTAGACCTAAAGACATAGAAGGTAACACTTTCTGAGTTGGTTCCCTTGCCTTCCCTTCTTTTTCCTTTCTCCAGTTTTACTTGCTCGGTTCAGATCTCCCAGGCTCCTCCATAATGAAATCTACCCCTGAGGAACTCCAGGCTAAAGTTGACCTACTGAATAAGAGTAGGAAAAGTGGAAAATAGAAGGCTAAGACTAGCTCTAGAGGCTGCCTCGTTGATAGAGCTAAAGTGCAAAAACTGAGAGTGCCTTCTTCTTCTGCCTTGAGCAAGGGATGACAGACTCCCTCAGCTCAATCCCTGGCCCCTTTTCCTCTTCAAGGGGCCTAATTTGCCCCCCAAAAGACTTTCGAGTCAAGGATGGCTTCCCCTACCTCTTCTGAGATTGAGGAAGCATTGAGGCTGATTACTGGAATTAAGCCAAACTTTGCACCCCCCAGACTGCCTGAGCAACCATCACAGCTGCCTCTCCGGAGTCCCAAAGTCGAAAAGAGGAAGGGCCAGGAGACTGATGAAGACTCTTTCTTTGACAATGTTAAGTTGGCTGCTGGGGCCATTTCATCCATTCTTCCTGAATCTGATATTCAGAGGGCCTCTACCATGCCTCATAAGGCCTCTTTCTACTCAGCTCTCCAAGGAGCAGCCACTGTAAGTATTTTCACACTCGCTCTTAGCTCGGTGTGGTTGAATTGTATTAATCTATGTCTGTATCCTTTTTTTGTCCATAGGTGGCTCTTCATTTGAAGAACTTGATGGGCAGGGTCCAATCTTCGGGGGACTCTGCCAAAGCTTTGAAGACACATGAGTTTAAGGTCGCTGAGCTGACCTTTGACAATGAGAGCCTTAGAGATTAGGTGCAAAAGCTCAAAGAGCAAATGGAGAAGTAGGCCTCTGACTATGAAGGCCTTCAAACTACTAATGATAAGGCTGAGGAAAGAGAGAAGAAGGTCAGGGATGAGCTGAGGATGACCAGGGAAGAGCTGCTACTCAAAACCAATGCTTAGAACAAAGCTAGCAAGAAAGCCTTTGATGCTCGGGGCTCCCTCGAGAACCTTAGAAAGGAGTATGTTATACTGGCTGAGGCGAACGAGAGCCTATACGGTGAGCTCGAGGTGCAGAAGACAGCTGTCAAGGAGAGGGATGACATAATAGCCGAGCTGAAGGATGATGTCACCACCAAGTGGGCCTCAAGATGGCTGACCTTTCAGCGCAAAGCGGAGAAGGCCTACCCAGACCTCGACTTTGACTTTGCCATCCCCACTGAGGAGGAGTTGGAGGAGTCTGATTCAGAGGACAATGACAGCATCTTGGCTCTTGCTACCTCTGATAGGGGTCTAGAAGGTACTGAAATGTTCATTCCTCCAGTTGTTCCTACTAATACGTCCTTTTCTGCTAATCTGGTAACGAGAGCTCTGCCTGAGATCGTGGCCCCAGCCTCTTCGCTTGTTCTTGGCTTTTCTGAGATTTCAAAATCTGCCTTGCCAGAAGGGTTGCCTGGTGAGCTATCGAGCTCTGCCTCTGTTCATACTACTGAGGCTATAGTAACTATATTGAAGGATCCTCCACCTGTTCACTCTTCAGAAACTTAGGATCTTTTTTTTTTTTAGCATTTGTAACTTCTATTGGGGAATGTAAACTTGGCCTGCTTTCCAGACTCGTCTGAATGGTAAATGCACTGATTTTTTTCCTCTTTCTCTAATTGCTTTCTAACACAATCTAACTCGCTCTTTTAATACAGTCTACTCTGCTCAATACGATAACATAATCCAACTTGCTCTTCAATGCAGTCTACTCTGTTCTCTAACTCGCTCTTATAATACAGTCTACTCTGCACAATACGATAACACAATCCAACTTGCTCTTCAATGCAGTCTACTATGCTTTTCTCATATCTACTCTCATTGTTCTGTGGTTAACTGCTCACATACTACTCTGTATTCTCATTGCCCCCCATTGCTTTGAGGGGAATTGAGTTCCTCTAAAAGCAAAGCTACTGGAACTGCAAGTCTGTTGGCTTCCTGAGCTCTTTTGAGAGGAAAAGAATTGAGATCTAACTTTAGGAGATTACCATGCTTGTGTTTGGTCGAAGAGAATATGCTGCTTGTTTGAATAGTTGGGAGCTGCCTTGGAAGGTCCCTGCAGCCATGCGAGCTACACTTAACTCATAAATATCCGAATGTTTGGGATCTCAGAGAGTCTTCCATGATCGCTGAGCTCTACCGTGGACCTATAATTAATCTCTCATATTATATTGCAGCTTATTGCCCTAAACTTCTGTTGGACAGTCGAGGGCTACTATTGCTTGAGATGGATGAGTGGTAACGGGGAGATGTTGAGGCTATTATTTCCTTCTGCTAATCCAACCTCACCACAAGAAGTCTCTTTCTTTGAGCGCTCCTAGATTCTGGCCTTGTATGAACCTCTACCAAGAAGCCCCTATTTCCATAGGGCTTGTCTATTGTCTTATTTTTGCTAAGTTACATAACTGCATGTTCCTCTTTCCCCTTCTTTCCTCCCCCTTGAGGCAACGGGGCCCAGAGTTGCCATGTATACCCCTGACTAAGCTCCTAATTCCCCGGAGCTTGAAAACCCTTAGTGTAGACCTCCCAGGACTCCATTAGGGTCAACAGAGCTTACTGACCCCTTGAAAATCTGGTTTCATTCTTGGAAGGTCTCTCCTTGTTGCTAGGTGTAAAGACTAGGGTGTGGTTGCTTCTAGTGTATCTGCTAGCTTTGCTGGAGATATGGTTCTAGCAGCTGCTTATGCTCACGAAGCTTTGTTGTGCCTCAGGAATAAAGTTCCCTTTTTAGTCATCCCAAAAAAATCTGAGAAGTTTCTTTCGGGATTTGATCCAACTATTTAAATTATTGAACCCCGTCATAACTGAGGAAAGAATTCGACCTCCTGGGCTTATCCAAGGCTGTATCAAGCCTTCCTTGGCTATGTAATGGCTCATGACTGGTAGAATCTGTCATTAACTCCTCATTTATTGTCCATATTTTATTACCTTCTTTAAACATATCTGTTGCCTTAATTTGGAAACCCAAAGGTCCGCCGCCTTTAGGTTCGGCGTACTTCTTGATTCTTTAATATCTTGACTTCTTGATTCCGTGGACATTCATTCCCTCCGAAAGCTTTTCACCTTTGTTATCTTCTTCCCACGTCTCCCCTTTGCCTTCCTGCAACTCCAATGGCTGCCCCAATCTCCCCCCTGTTCAGGGAACAAATCTCCTGTGGAATTGAGTGGGAGTGGAAGACCCGTTACTTAGTGCCTTCATCATTGTTACCCTTAGACTTAGTTGGGATAAAGAAGAAATTCTTTCTTGACGTGGAACTAGCTTTGCGAGCCCCATCTTCTGACGAGCCTTACAATTATCTCCCTTGAGGGGAGACTTGCTTTTTTGAGGGGGCTTTGGACATGGGGCCGTGTCTCCCCATTCATCTCGCTATTGGTTACATCTTGGCCTATTATGGGTTATGCTCTTCTCGTCTCTCTCACAAGGGGTGGGCCATCATGATTAGTTTCTTTCTATTTTGGCACTTGCATGGTGATGGCAAATTCTCCACTGTGGGATAATTCTTCTAATTTTTTGACGTCGAGGAGGATGAGGTCCCGTGCTTTATCTGTTTTTAGTGGAGGCACTTCAAGCTGCCGCGTCTGGTGTTTGACCTTCCTTCTCCTCTTGAGGGATGGGTCAATCACTTCTTTTATGTTTCTGGGGATTCTTGGAGATCCATAGAGCTGCACTACAGAGAGAGCAGAATTCTCAAATCTTGGAGGAGCTACTCTTATTTAGGTAAGTATGTCGGTAACCTGTATTTGTTCGGGTCTCTTTATGTAATCTCCTAATCATAGGAATTAATTTGGTTGGCAAGTCCTCCCGAATTGGATCTGTTAGAGGAGATGCAAATTGATCAGATGATAGAAGTTGAGCCTGTGTCCTATTTTGAGCTGGTGACATCAGATAACTTATTTCTGTTCCGTGCTGCCGGTGCCGCTATGGACTTTGTTTCTTATCCAGATTCTACTGATTCCTGTCCTTCTGAATCTGATGAGGTTGAGGTCGTTGGTACTTCCTCTGGAAAATGCAAAAGTGGCCATGCCAGTGACTCCTCTTATTCATCTGGATCTTCTCTGGCTGTCATACTGTTCTCCTCATTTGGGTAGAGACTTGTAAATCTTCTGACAGAAGCCCAGAAGGAAAGGGATGAGCTAAAAGAAGAAAATGTCCACCTGAAGGAGAAAGTTGCAGAGCTCCGAAGACGCTTAAAGGGCGAATAAGGATTGAGAATATCTCTTGTTACCCCTTTTTTTTTCTTTGTACTGTTGCTGGATATATGAACCTCTGTTCCTATTTGATGGCTACTGGTTCTTCTGTGGACTCTTGAACTTGTAATCTTGAATCTAGTTATATGTCTCTATTCACTGGTTTCAGGACCCTTTTAAGTGGACTGGTAGGGTAAGCTGTGAGCTACATAGTTCTTTTTAAGAACCGAAGAGTTCATCCTGAGCTATAGAGCTCTTTTTATGAACTGAACTGTTCAAAGTGAGCTGCAAAGCTCTGTTTATCAACTGAAGAGCTCATCATTATTTTATGAGCTGAAGAGCTCATCTTTCTTTTATGTGCTGAAGAGCTCATCTTTCTTTTATGAGTTGGAGAGCTCATCTTTGAATTGAAAGCGTTTTGTTTTTGCAGGCATATACAAGGGAGGGTCAAAAGTTCTCAGTTTAATTTGAAAGAATGATTCTATTACAGAAAAACTTACTAAAAAAACTTCTTAAGGTGTTCTGCATTCCAAGAATGAGGCAGGATTTTTCCTTCCTCAGTTTGCACCTCATAGTTCCCTGTCCTGATAATCCTTGATATGATATAAGGACCTTCCCAGTTTGGGCGTAGTTTCCCGTGGGAAAGGTCCTTCCTTGCAAGCAGAAGCTTTCTAAGCACTAGATCTCCTACCTTGTAACTCCTGTGCTTTACTTTCTTGTCGTAGTATCACGGGAGCCACTACTTTAGTTCTGAAAGCCAAAGCAAATGGAGTTTCCCAAGTGGCAGTCCTGGCTGTGGTTCTGTTAGCCCATAACACCTCAAGGAGTTGCTCCACCCATTTTCCTTTTAGTACTTTCAGCTTAGTTTTCAAGGCGGTCTTTATTGTTAGAATGGTGACCTCTGCCTGCCCATTGGATTGGGGATGAGCTGGGGCCGAAAAGAAATTTCTTATCCCCAGCTCGGCACAAAACTTCTTGAACTTAGGTTTATTGAACTGCTTCCCATTGTCTGAAACAATTGCTCTTAGAATCTCAAACCTGCAGATTATCAACTTTTAGACAAAGTTTTGGACCTTTGTTCCATGATTGTTGTCAAAGGCTCTGCCTCTGCCCATTTGGTGAAGTAGTCCACCCCAATAATGGTGAACTTGCATTGTCCAACCCTCGTAGGGAGGGGGCCAAGTATATCTAAAATCCATTGTTGAAAAGGCCAGGGGCTCACCACCGATGTTAGGAGCTCTGGTGGGCAATGGGGAATGTTGGCTTGTATTTGACATGCTTTACATCTTTTGACCAGATCAGCAGCATCTTTGAGCATAGTGGGCCAGTAGTACCCCTGCCTCAATGCTTTTCCTATTAGGGCCCGAGCTCCGATGTGATTTCCGCAGACTCTTTCATGGACCACTCTGAGTATGTAGTTAGCATCTTCATCTCCCACACATTTGAGTAGAGGTGTCAAAAATCCTCGTTTGTATAGGTTTCCCTACAAAATAGAAAATCTGGCTAACCTGACTCTTAGTTTCGCACCTTCTTTGGGATCTTCCGAGAAAGTCCCATTTTGAAGATACCCTCTGATGGGGTCCATCCAACTCAGTGGTGCTTGCATAGGCTGAACTTCTTCATCCTCTATGCATACAGATGGTTCTGCTAAATGCTCCATTGGAATTAACCTATCCAAATTCTCCTACGCAGCTGTTGCCAACCTTGCCAAGACGTCTACTCTCAAATTTTCGGCTCTAGGAACATGCTTGAACTTAACTTGCACAAACTTCTTGATCAATTCCTCTACCTTTTTGAGGTAGAGAACCATTTTCTCACCCTTAGCCTCGTATGACTCCTCTATCTGTTTCATGACAAGCTGAGAATTGTTGCTGATCTCCAACTGCTCTGCATCCATTGAATGAGTAAGTTTGAGCCCAGCAATGATAGTTTCATATTCTGCCTCATTGTTTGAAGCCTTAAACGCAAACCTGAGGGCATATTCCACGTCTATTCCATCTGGAGAGGTTAGGATCAATCCTGCACCGCTTCCTTGGGCATTGGTAGCTCCGTTTATCGAAAGTTTTCATTCGGGAAGGTTAGGTATTAGCAGTGTGGCTTCCGCAGGTGTTACTATAGTGAATTCTGCGATGAAATCTGCCAAAATTTTCCCTTTGATTGCAATCCTTGGCTTATACCTAATATCAAATTCATTGAGCTCTATCGCCCACTTAACTAGCTTTCTTGAAGACTCTGGTTGATGCAACACTTGCTTCATTGGCTGATCTGTTGGAACCTCGATAGTATGAGCCTGGAAATACGATCTAAGCCTCCTAGCCGTAGTCACGAAGGCCAAAACTAGCTTCTCCATCTTTGGATATCTCTCCTCTGCCCCCGTCAGAGCTCTGCTACAGTAGTACACTAGTTGCTGAGCTCTTTCTCGTTCCATAACTAGTGCTGCGCTGGTTGAGAAATCCGAGACAACTAAATAAAGAGTAAACACTTCCCCTTCTGAAGGGCTTACCAAGACAGGGGAAGAGCTTAGGTACTCCTTCAGTGCTTTGAATGCTTCCTCACATCGGGTGTCCCACTGAAAAGCCTTTTTCAAGACTTGAAAGAAAGGTTGACACTTGTCACTTGATTTGTATACAAAATGACTCAAGGCGGCTATATTTCCTGTCAGGCGTTGGATCTCCCTGATGTTGGACGGTGGTCGCATATCCAAAACTGCCTTAACCTTTTCTGGGTTAGCCTCGATTCCTCTACTATTGACTATGAATCCCAGAAACTTCCCTGCTGATACCCCAAAGGTGCACTTTGCAGGGTTGAGTTTCATCTTATACTCGAGGATTTGGAACAATTCTGCTAGGTGCTCGATGTGCAGCTCTGCCTTTAGTGATTTTACCAACATATCGTCGATATAGACCTCCATGGATGTCCCAAATTACTTTTGGAACATTCTATTCACTAGGCGCTGATAGGTGGCTCCAACATTCTTCAATCCAAAAAGGCATGAACTGGTAGCAGTAAGTTCCCTGTTCAGTCACAAATAAAGTCTTCTCCTGGTCCGCTGGGTCCATCCTGATCTGATTATAACCTGAGAAAGCATCCATGAAGCTGAGGAGCTCATGCCTAGTAGTTGCATCCACGATCAAGTTGATTCAAGGTAAGGGAAAGCTGTCATTGGGACATGCTCAATTGAGATCAGTGAAATCAATGTAGAGCCGACATTTCCCATTGGTCTTCTTGACCAGCACCACATTCGCCAACCAGGTAGGGTAGTCCACCTCTCTGATGGCTTTAGCGTGGAGGAGTTTACTAACCTCCTCGTTAATTGTCTTCTAGCGTTCTGGAGAAAAACTTCTCCATTTCTGTGTTAACAGGTTTGCAAATGGGATTCACGTTTAGCTTGTATGTGATGACTGAGGGGTCAATGTCGTCCACGTCTTCTTGCTTCCAAGCGAACACCCCCATGTTCTTCCTCAGGAACTGGGTGAGTAGGTATTTTATTTCTTTGCTCAACTTAGATCCCACGTAAACAATATGTTTAGGCTCCTCATCGAGCTGGACTGGCTCTAGCTCTTCTAACTGTATGGGCCTGGTGTCCAGCTCGTCCCTCATGTCAAGCTCATCTAGTTGGATAGTTTCAACCTCTTTCTGCTTTACAGAGGCCATGCAGCACTCCCTAGCTATTTGCTGGTCTCCTCGGACCATTCCAACTCCATTTTCTGTAAGAAATTTTACGACCAGGTGATGTGCTGAGGGGATAGCCTTCATTGTGTTGAGGGATGGTCTCCCAAGTAGTATATTGTACGAAGAAGGGGCGTCAACTGCCAAGAATTTCACAGTAGTGGTGGCTTGACAAGGAGGGTCCTCCATAGTGAGCACGAGTTGGATGAATCCCAGGGGTAGCATCCTCTCCCCTGAGAATCCCATCAAGTGAGCACTCACTGGCTTAAGCTTCTCCCTTTCTATGCCCATTTTGTCAAAGGCAGAGGCAAAAATGATGTTGGCCGAGCTCCCATTGTCAATTAGAACTCGATGAACCGTTTGGTTAGCCACAATGACCCTTATGACCAACGGGTCATCATGGGGATACTAATAGCCTTCCAAGTCTGAATCCAAAAAAGTGATGATTGTGCTCAACCGAGGTATTTTGGACACGGTGTGTACTTCCAGCGCTTCTCCAGCTCTGATCCTGTGCAGGTGTGCTTTCCTGGCTACACTGGATTCTCCACCGCCAACAAATTCTCTAGATATCACTCTGATCTCCTCTGAAGGTTGCGGGTGCTACGCAAGGGCTTATTGCTGAGGTGCCGATGGTGGTGGAGCCCTGTTCTAGTTGTCATGGGCGATAAATTGTCGTAATTGTCCCCTTTGGATCAAGAACTCGATCTCCTTCTTTAGCTGAATGCAATTGTCGGTATGATGACCATGATCCCTATGATACTCGCAATATTTCATAAGGTCTCTTTTAGATGGATCTGTCTTCATTCGTGGAGGTCACCTTAGGAATTTCTCATTCTGCACCTCATATAGGATCTGGGACACTGTCGTAGTGAGAGGGGTATATTGCTGAGGTGCATACCTCAGCTGTAGTTTAGGTTACGGGGGGCTAAACGGTCCCTAACGTTCCCCATTCTTTTTGGGATTGCTCTTTGTCTCTTCTAGGAGATCTATCTCTCTTTGGAGATATGTTTCCTTCCCTCTCTCTCCTGGGATTTCAATTTCTCTTTTTCTCTTCCTTTCCCTTGTCTCTATGTGCGGAAGAGCTCCCTAACTTAGAAAGAAGAGCTTCTTCACCATTTATGTATTTCTCCGCTTTGGTAAGCACCTCGGCCATGCTTGCTTGGGGATTTTTTGATATAGAGAACATCAAATCTTTAGAATGCACCCATAGACCAGCTATGAAAGTAGTGATGGCGAAATTTTCGTCTGGGACATCCACCTTTAACAACTCCAAATTAAATCTTTAAACATATGACCTGAGGTTTTCTTGTGGTCCCTGTTTCACATTCAAAAGGTGATAGCTCGACTTTCTATAGGTTCGAACCCCTATAAAGTGGGATACGAAGGAAATGGAAAGCTCTTTAAAGGAAGAGATTGAGGCCGGGGGGAGCCTGTTAAACCATGCCAAGGCTGAACCCTTCAAAGTAATGGCAAAGGCTCGACAGCGTACGGGGTCCTGATACCCAGTGCAATTCCATCTGGTTCTTATAAGTATTGAGGTGGTCCATAGGGTCCCTAGTTCCATCAAAGGACTCTATCTGTGGCATCCTGAACTTTGGTGGGAGGGAAAAATGTAACACCCTAGGCGTGAATGGAGATTCAGTCTACTACACCAAGGCATCCATTTTAACTGGAGCTTTACTTCTGACCGCTTCCTTCATGTGGCTGAGCTTCTGTTGGATGTCCTTGAAGCGTTGCTCCCAATATTGTTCCCTTCTCTCCTGCTAATAAGAGAAGACATTATTATTTTCACCTTCATGATTTTGACTTTGTACTTCCTCATTGTGGCCGTTCCTAGGGGTAGTTGGGGAACCTGCCCCAAGGTCTAGCTGTTCTCCCCTCCTTCATTGTCTTCTCTGAGTGGATCGAGGTGTTGTTGATCCTAGTAATGGGGACTGTTCTGACCTTCTTGGGCCGAACGTGCCTCCTGTGGGCGCTGTAAGAGCTCCTCGTTTTGCTTTATCAAGTGCTGATTGACGAGGCGAGTGGCCTCCATCTCGTTATTTATGGGGGAATTCCCCATAGGAGGATCAGTTTCTAGGACGTTCTCGGGCTGTCTGCCATTGGTGGCTCCCTGTTGATCCTGTATCTGAGATGGGTTTGTTTAGCTTCTGCTCATGTTTCGTATTGACACCATCAGTCACTAAAAGATCAGCTTATTTGTAACAGGAACAGTCGTTCCCACATACAGCGCCAAACTGATGGTGCAGACTAATGTGGGTGAACAGAGTACGTGGGACCAATGGTGAAGTTAGGCTGTCAACTTCGTAATGGCACNAGCGCCAAACTGATGGTGCAGACTAATGTGGGTGAACAGAGTACGTGGGACCAATGGTGAAGTTAGGTTGTCAACTTCGTAATGGCACTGATGAAGTGTTTCTTAGGGGATAGGAGAATTTGCACAGTAGGAATATAGTGGTTCACCGGCTCTGGAGCTCGGCTAATCCACTCTCAAATGGAGGCTCTTGCTCCTTTTTTTCTCTATTGATTATTTGAGTGTAATACAAGACAGTGCATAATCCAATTAGGGTTCTTTTTGGCTCTCCCTCTCGATGAGGCGATACATAGTATTTATAAGGCTGCTCCCTATTCTGTGGGATTTTAGCCAAGATCTTTGCCCATTATTCATGGGATCCTCCTTGATTTTAGGAGAGAATCTTGGTTGGTTGAGAGTTTCATGCATGGGGCCCAATTTCTGTAGTCATCCAATTGTTTCTTGGTCGGTTCTGCTACATTCTCCCCAAGTCGAGCTCTACCCCTTGGTTCTATGAGTTCCTCGTGTCTTTCCTGACCTCCTGACCTGAGCTCACAACTAGGGCTTGTTTGAGGTATCATCAGACATTAATAGAGTGCACTAGAATACCCAGTCAGAGCTACTCAATTCTCGATGGTAAACAGTCAAACATAGAGACAATAACAGAGAATGTAAACTAATAGACATAGAGTTTTATGGAGTCTCTTACTCTTGGAGTTTTTCTATTGCTTAGGGAAAACGATTACAATGCCCTTGAGAGTTGATTCTCAGATAGATGCCTGACAGTGTGAAGGATTGATCCCTATTTATAGTGTGTAGGAGCATGGTCCTTGCGTAATCAGCATAAACTCTTTGGGGTTGTTAAGATCTATGTGATGGAATATTTGGCCGTTAAAGGCTACATACCATGGGCGTGACATGATCTTCTAGAAGATATGAGTCGTCACTGTCGAAGTATGCAAGAGGGTCACGTTGGTGCTGACTCTTGAACTGCGTCTCCCAATCTAGGAATCATGAGCTGGGAGGTTGAAGCTAGGGTCACAAGCTGGGAAGTTGGGAATTGGGAGCTCAGCTTGTTCACTCGACCTTAGTTGCCTCAAATTAGAACTCAAATTCTGACATCATCATGTAGGCTCGTATTGGGTGCATGTCTCCGAGCTGCTTCTGGGCTAAGCTTAACTTTGGATAATTTTTGGTATCATCAGTTGTCCCCTAATCCTATGATAGGTCTGCCTTGTCTGACGAGGATTGGGAATGACCTGCGCTCTTGGCTGTGGATAAGCTCGGCTCCTACTCACTTGGAATAGGTGTGATGGGATCTTTTCTAGGGATTTAGATGTCACGCGGGTGTGAGGAGTCACTCGTGCCAAGATTATCACGCACGTCTAGCATTACTGCGCCACGCGTCTAACTGTATGAGCACTTAAATGCCTCAACAGACAAAACCACCAAAATCTCTCCCCTATTTAGGTATCTTTTGCCCCATCAAATTCTTCTGCACTTTACCCAGAAAACCCTTCTCTCTCTCTACCTCTTGCGATTCCATCTTCTTCCTCCCTTCTTCTATTGTTCAAGAAGCCTTAGTGAGTACCCAAAATCCTTGGAGAACTTCCAAAGCCTCCTTTACTCTTCCCAAATGTCCTTCTTGATCTCTAACTGTCAATTGTCTCCATTCTTATTGGTACGTTCTTTGCCATATCTCTTCTTTAATTCCTCTCTCCTAGGGTTTTTCAACCAACCCAAGATCCTCGAATCCGAGGTGGATCTTCCATTTTTGGACATTTCACTTCTGCTATTTTAGGAGCTTAGGTCAGGCTCTTTCTTACCTTCCTCTCTTCTTGGACCCCTACACGATTGTTAGAGTTTTTCTCTTTGGTTGTTGGTGTCTGGATCCTCGAGTAATTGAGAATTGTTCTCTAAACGTTCATTCTCCCGACACTTGTTTTGGTTATTTTACTTCTCATGTCTGTTTCTTCTAAAACTATAATGTCTTTTGTCTCCCTCACTATGGCTGACAGATCTCCTCAGACTCGAGCTCGTTGTTGTAGACTGATTGGCTTTGATGATAAGGGCGATTTATTGAGCTCCCCCGAGGTGAGTGAGAAAGTTAATTTATCCAACCTTGATGAGGTCGATGACCTTAGGGATGTGGGTGATAAGATAGATAATTTTCTCGGGTTCAACGTGATCGAAGCTCAAGCTGCTAGTAAGGCTCCCTTGCTCATTCCTAGCTTAGCTGCAAAGCTCAAGAGGTCTAAAAAAAGATGGGCTAGGAAAAATGTTGTTAGGACCTGGGGCACCACTAGGTAGAATGAGGGTGCTCTAATCACCTCAAACGCTTTAGGGCCCAGTAGGATTACCCCTCCTCAAATAGGTATCTTCTCTGCCAAAGTCAGCTTCCCTAAGGATATACGTGTTTGGTGTCCCAATGTCGACAACTGTTATAACATCGTGCTTCATGGGAAGTCCTGTTTCTTCCTTGTTGCTTTTGAGAATGGGTTTAGGTTTCTCATGCGCCTCTTCCTCCAATTTTTGCTCTAACACTTCAACGCTTGTCCAACTGAACTTTCACCCAATTTCTGGGGTGTTCTGGTGGATTATGTGGTTTTCTTTAAAGAAAACAGCCTCACTGGCTTCCCCTTTATTCCCTTGATGATAAATTTTTACAACGTCAGTTTCTCCCTTGTCAATGGCTTCCTTTAAGCGGGTAAAGGCCTGTCCTCATATAACTGATCTACCAACCTCCCACAAGGATTGGAAAGTCATTTTTTTCTTTGTGTCGTGCCAAGAATGGGAGTTCAACTCAAAGGATACTTTAGATACTCTTCATATGCCTCAAGCTTGGTTAGACCTAGATAACTTGGGTGAGTCCATGCCAAGGTGTCTTAGTTGAGCTCTATTCTCCTTTGTCCCAACTTTTTGATTGTTAACGTATTTTCCTTGTTGTTTCAGGTATTTGCCCAGACCTTAGTGCTGAGGATAGGCTCCTTCTTTTGGACCTTAAGAAGTGTTCCTCGGAGAAGTACACTAAGCTCATCTCATCCTCGATCTTAGCTAAGCACGGGTTGGGCAACCAGTGACTAAGGGTGAAGCTGTTGTACCTTTTTTCTGCATTTAGAGGAGGAGATATTTCTAGTTAGACCTCCACCTTGGTACCTTTCGCTATAATTTCATTTTGTTTTGTTGGATCTCGGGCTTAATTCTTTGTTTTCTTCCCTTGTTTAGATCTTGACGCCATTGCTATGGATGCTTATGTAGTTAAGGCCAAGCTTGCCAAGATAAGGGCTAAGGCTAAGGCCTTGAAGGCGGCTGGAAACAGGAAGGTTGAGGTCATGTTCAATGCCGACCTAAAGCCTTCTAAAAAATTTCAAAGGCAGGACTCCAAGAAGAAGGCACTTCCTACCCCTAAGCCATCTGCTATAGCTAAGAAGATCAGTGTCCCTCTTTTTGAGCTCATGAAGGCTTTTTGTAAGGGTGATCAAGACCTTTACCATGCATAAGGAGGTGATCGGGACCTCTGTTGGAGCTACTCCACTTCTTTCCTCAGCTAGTGTGACCATTGGTGAGCGTTCTCTTTTTGGGTGACGTGAACCTAGCAACTAGTGTTGTGCTCTCAATCACTCTTGAAACTGACATCCAGAAGGCTTCCTCGATGTCTCTCTCTACCTTAGTTGCCAGTGCCTTATGCGAGGCAACCTTGGTAAGTTTCTACCTCCTTCAAGGTTTAATGAAATTGTCTTGTTGACCTCTAACTTTGAGTTTGTTTTCATTTTTGTAGGTGGTGATACATATTGGTGCTCTGGTGAGCAGAGTTCGAGCTTCAAAGAAGGTTGTCGAAGATGCCAAGTATTCACTCAAGACCTCCGAGATCAAGGTCACAATGCTTATCTTCAAGAGTCATAACCTCAAGAAAAGGTTGAGGTGCTAAGCTCGTCCAAGGAGAGGCTTGAGACTAAGGTCAAGTCAAAGACGGATGGCTTGCACAAGCTCAGAAGGACATGGCGAAGTCGGCGAAGGATGGCCTAAAGGAGCTAAACATAATCTATGATACCTACCATAAGGAGTTTGAAGCCAAGAATTCTAAGGTGGTTGATAGGGATGCCATTATAGCTGACTTGAAGGATAAGAATGCCACTGCCTGAGCCAAAGGCTACTTTGCCTTCTAGAAGCAAGCCATAAAGAAGTATCCTGACTTGGATTTTGAATTCAATCCTCCCCTTGGAGAAGAGGAGGAAGAAGAAGAGGAATCTCAGACTGAGGAGAGAGAGGTCAATGGAAAGGAGGCTGCAACTACAGATGGAGCAATTTCTGATTTCACTCCACTAGTGGCTACTTTGGATGAGGTGGAGAGTTTAACTCCTGCTCTGCCTAAAGGTCAGATGTACCCAGCTCCTACTCTGCCAGAAGGTCAGATGGACTTGGCTATTATGCTGCCTAAAGGTCAGATGGACGCTATAGTGAATGAAGATGCTGAAGTGGCTAAGGGTCAGGAAGAGACTTCTACTCCAGCTGCAGATTCCTAGCCTCTCTGTTTTGTTTTTTAATGAACTTTTAGCTTTGTAATTTTCATTTGGTTTTGAATAGTAATTGGTTTTTGGAAAAACTTCTCCAATTAGTATCGTTTCCTTTCTCTATGGTTAAGATATATCCAACTAGTATCTTTTCCTTTCTCTATGCTTGAGATCGTATATATCTCCTTCCTAGCCCCCTACTTCAAGAAGAGTCTTAGCCTTTTGGGAGCAATTGTTTTAACACTGCTTGTTTATGGGACTAATTTTGAGGTCTATGTAGCCCCCTAGACTTGGGCTCATTGCTGTGTTTATGAGCCTGGAGAGCTCATTTCATATGCTTGAGTTTATGAGCTTAAGGGCTCATTGAGTGTATATGTGCTGAAAAGCTCATTTTGAATGTTTGTGAGCTGAAAAGCTTATCTTGAGTTTGTTAGCTTAAGAGCTCAACGAGTGTTTATGAGCTGAAGAGCTCATCGTATATTGAGTTGAGGAGCTTTTCTTGAGTTTATGATCTTAAGAGCTTATCAAGCGCTTATGAGCTGAAAAACTCATCTTTAGTTTGAGCTGAAGAGCTCATCGTATGTTTATTAGTTTAACAACTCATTGTTTATTTATGAGCTTAAGAGCTCATCGTATATTTATGGGCTTAAGAGCTCTTCATTTATTTATGAGCTTAAGAACTCATCGTATGTTTATGAGTTGAAAAGCTCATCGTTTATTTATTAGCTTAAGAGCTAATTGGCTGCTTATAACCTGAAGAGCTCATCTTGTTCTTTTAAAGGGATGAGCCAATGCTATAACTACAATTAGCTGAAAAATGAATCTTTCATTCATTGATTGAAAATTTGTCATGCCCCAAATTTCATAAAAACATGATTAAAATAAATTTTTTGTTTATTCCAAAAAAACATGTCGGTTTGTTGTAAAAAGATCTATGAAAGTATTTCTTTAGTTTTAATAAATCATTTTTTTAAAAATTTTGGCAGAATTCACTTTGAAAATCGGGCATCCAAATAATTTGTGAGAGTTACTTGTGAGAGTATTAAACATAATAACTATACCTAACTAGTCATTTACATTATATCAACCATATACATCCCTTCTCATGACATCCAAAAATAAATAATTATTATTCAAAATCGGGGTAGCAAATGGAGGTCCGCAAAGTCCTCCCAAACCTAGGTTACAATCTAATTATCTAAAATTATTTGTTATGAACATAATATACAGAATATCTAAAATCTTTATAAGTAAACCATTTAAAAGGTCACAATCTATGCATGCTTTCAAATTAATCAAGATATAAATCACTTATAAATCTTCAATAATACACATCATCATACATTGTTATTTACATGCTCTAACTAAATATTTAAAAATCATAACAACTATTTTATGTCTCGGTACTCCCACTATGCAGTCCACCAACATATGCCTATAGCTGAAAATATTAAATGATAGGGGTGAGTAACAACACGCTCAGTAAGATAATAATTTTCTCAAGCATTTACAAAGTTTTAAATTTCAACATTTCACAAACCATACGAATAAGTAATAAAAACTTTATATAATTTAGTATAGGAATAAGATAATAAGTAGAGTATTTATAAAAAAAATCTCAATACATCATCATTAGAAATATACAAGGTATAAATTAAAGATTTATACATTTAAAGTCAAACCATTATAACAAATATCATGAATGTCTCGCATACAGACAATATAATCAATCACACCGATACACGCATGAACCATTCTCGGGAAATCTTTTGGGTCTTACACCCTAGGGTCCCATCGCTCTTCCTGCTTTTCAAGGGGAACAGGTAGGGTACAACTTGTGACACCACATAGACCATCACCGAAAATCACTACCATAATCAATCCCCCTTAGGACTAGTAGCCGGCTTGGCAACCTACTCAATAGGCCCCAACAGTCTACTAACCCTCTGTCTATCAGTATCAAACATGCATTTTTTAAAAATCATTATCCATAAATCCTTTTGAAAACACATTTCATAACCTCGATATTTTATCAAACATGTAGTAGGCTCAAATCTCAAAATTTGAATTTTCAAAACAACATAACCATTTTCAAGAGAATAAGTCATATATATTCTGTACAAAATCATAGCATACTTCAAAACCCCCAAATCATAACTTTAATCAAATACCCATAACTAAAATCAAACTAGGGTTTCAAACCTACAACACTAAAATCATTTCCATTTCCAAGAGAATAAGTCATATTATGTATAAAATCATAGCATACTTCAAAATTCCCAAATCATAGGTTTAATCAAATATTCATAACTAACATCAAACTAAAGTTTCAAACTCACAACACTAAAATTATTTCCATTTCCAAGAGAATAAGTCATATATGTTATGTACAATATCATAACATATGGGTTCACAATTCATAGCATACTCAACACTAAATCAAGGTTTATAACAAATATTTTGCCATCAAATACATAGTAAGCTTTAGCTAAAGAAAATACATGAAATGTACAATGTAAATACAAGAGAGAGGAAAATCTCATATAAGAATCAAGAATTCCAAGCTTAATCTTTAACATTCTCAAGTTAAGCCCAAGCTATAGAGCCCTTCTTCTGTCTTCTTCTCTCTTTCTCTTTCTATTTTTAGTTCTAAGGTGGGTGGAGGAGTTTGAGTGAGAGATATGAGAGAAATAGGCTGAATTTGGGGTTTTAAACCCAGCAATTCCCGTCAGAAGTACTATTCATGCCAAAAAATGTATTTTGTCTCAAATTACAATTTTACCCTAAACATCTCCAACTTGATCCCTATGACTACCTTAAGGTTTTTCGACATACCATATTCATTTTTAATATTATTTTAACCTAAAAATATTTATTTTTATGATTTATCTCAAAATCAAAGTCATTTACACACGAAACACAGAAATTACTATTTTACACCTCCCCTATCCCAATATGAGTTAAACGTCTATCCCAATGTTTCTTGACCTCCAAGATTCAATGGTAATATTATTTTGACCTAAAAAAATTAATAATTTTACTTAGTTACCCTTATCAACCTTAAACACCTCAAAAATTAAATTTGACGTGAAAGTCAAGACGCTTGTAACTCAAACTTACGCGACTATACCTTTATAACGATTCAAAGTTACTCTCATCATTTTAATCATTTTGAAAATACTAATAGGTTAATATAATTTATATTTATATGAAACATGGGATCTCACAAAATCTTTGTAAGGTATTTCTCCTCTTCTAGTGATCTGCGTTCCACGAGTGCGATAAAGTTTTTCCCTCTTCAGTTTGCAGCTCATAGTTTCAATTTGGTAAAAAATGAATCTTTCATTCATTAATTGAAAATCTGTACAAGGTATTTCTCCTACTACACCCTACTGCTAGTAAAACCTCTTCATTTAGTTCATGTTCCACAAGTGAGGTAGGGTTTTCCCTTTTTAGTTTGTAGCTCATAGTTTCTTGATTTGATCACCCTCATGACTACATACGGTCCTTCCTATTTGGATCCTAATTTTCCATGAGTAGGGTCTTTTCTAGCATGGAGGAGTTTCTTTAAGACAAGATCTACGCCTTTGAAGCTTCTTTGCTTGAGTCTCCTATTGTAGTATCGTGTTGTCTTTCTTTGATAGTCCGAGATGTATTGCAGGGCGTTATTCTTTTTCTCATCTAGCATGTCAAGATTAACGAGCAACGGCTTTTCGTTCTAACGTGGATCTACAAGCTTTGTCCTAGGAGATGGTGCACCTATTTCAACAGGAACTAGTGCCTCTGTACCATAGGCCAGAGCAAAAGGTGTTTCGTTCATGGCTGTTCTGGCAGTGGTTCTGTAAGCCCATAACACCCCTTAAAAATGTTCTATCCACAAGCTTTTGGAAACTTCAAGTCTAGTCTTTAGAGCTACTTTGATAGTTCAGATAGTGACTTCTTCTTGTCCATTAGACTGTAGATGAGTTGGTATGGAGAAGTATTTCTTTATGCCCAGTTCGACATAGAATCCCTTGAATGCCAACTTCTAGAATTGCCTCTTATTATCTGAGACGAGGGCCCTCAAGATGCCAAACCTGCAAACTACGGATTTCCAAACGAAGTTTTGGATTTTTTGTTCTATGATCCTTGCGAGGGGCTCCATTTCAGCCCATTCAATGAAATAGTTGACCACTATTACAACAAACTTGCACTACTCTGTGATAATTGGAAGAAGTCCAAGTATATCCAATCCCCACTATTGGAAAGGGCAAAGGCTTATCATTGAGGTGAGGAGCCCTAGAGGACAGTGCATGATGTTTGCATTGAGTTGAAAGACCTTGCATTTCTTAACCAGCTCCTTCACATCATTGACAATTGTGAGCCAGAAATACCCTTACCTCCGTGCCTTATAGGCCAAGGTTCGAGCTCCAATGTGGTTGCCACAAATGTCTCAGTGGATATCCCACAAGATGTAGTTTGCTTCGTTTTCTCCTATGCACTTGAGGAGAGGTGAAGAGAAACATCTTTTGTATAGCTTTCCTTGGATAAGGGTGAATCTAGATGACCTTGTGACGCTCCAAAATTCGAATGCTTGTAATTATCCTGTTGATCACCCATCAACTCTTTGAATACCCCAATCTAGACGACCTTGTGACGTTCTAAAATTCAAATGCCCGTAATTACCACGTTGATCACCCATCAACCTGCAAAATACCCCTGAATACCATATAATTTGATACCACACTGTTATGCCCCATTTATCGAGATCCATAACTCAACAAAATTCGGGCAGAGTCTCATTTGTACAGGGCGCTCTACGCAAAATACAATCTATGCAATCATACAATATTGACCACACCGAATCCATTCATCCATACTCAATTACATATTATCGGATACTACCATAATCATTATCACTACGTACATTCATTCATAAAAGAATAAATGTCTCAAAAGAGTCTCATATACATGCCATTTAAGTATAAACAAGTTTTTGTTACAAAAACTATACAAGGTCAAAAGTAAACGTATACAAGGGACTACGACGTCAAAATAAGAGTCACAATTCAGCTCTGTCGTCGAAGCAGACCAGTAGGAGGGCCTTCGGTGAAAGTTTGTGGCATAAGTCAACGCTCAATAGGGTAACTCCTATAGAGAATACCTCTCATCCCAAATGCACATAAAATGTCACAGGCAACAATCATTTCATGCCATGAATTGAGACTCAAGTAAGCAATACCAACACTGAGCCCTATCGTGAGCTCCCACAACACATGTAATGTCATTCGTATGTATCTAGACATTTCAAGCCCCCGTCATTGGTGTTATGTACACTCAGTGACTTATTAATTCACTTTCTTGTGTCTTTGTGAGGAGATGATTTATGGTATTACACCAATGAGACCACACACCATTAACGGATTTTAGAACATATCACCCGCGGCCCTTTTTCACCGTTACACTTTTTTGGAATTGCACCACCGAAATGTGTATAAACCAAGTAAGTGGGTCTTGCATCTGAGGGAGAATGTAACCCTTCTTGTTATACCCCGATAAATTTATCCATTTAATTTTTTGTGCGAATCAAGCGGACCTTGATGCGACTTTTTCGAGCCCACGATCAACCACCTATGTGGTGATTGATTTCATACCATCCACACATTCTCACCCATGTTAATGTCCATGAATGTAGTGCAACCTGTACATAATGCAATATAATGTGCAATTGTCTTTGGTACTATTTATAATGTCTATTATATAATGAATGCAATATAATGAAATTTTCAACACTATCACAAGCATGTTATGTAAGATAATCAACTCAACTAACATACTTGTATTCACATAGACATTTAAACAAAAATGTAAAGGACACATCAATTTACACAACTAGCATGCTTATTACTTCCAACATGACAACATGTTTATTAATTTTATAAACATAAACACAAGTCCACCACACTAATCATATGCTAATAATCATTCAACATACNGGTATTACACCAATGAGACCACACACCATTAACGGATTTTAGAACATATCACCCGCGACCCTTTTTCACCGTTACACTTTTTTGGAATTGCACCACCGAAATGTGTATAAACCAAGTAAGTGGGTCTTGCATCTGAGGGAGAATGTAACCCTTCTTGTTATACCCCGATAAATTTATCCATTTAATTTTTTGTGCGAATCAAGCGGACCTTGATGCGACTTTTTCGAGCCCACGATCAACCACCTATGTGGTGATTGATTTCATACCATCCACACATTCTCACCCATGTTAATGTCCATGAATGTAGTGCAACCTGTACATAATGCAATATAATGTGCAATTGTCTTTGGTACTATTTATAATGTCTATTATATAATGAATGCAATATAATGAAATTTTCAACACTATCACAAGCATGTTATGTAAGATAATCAACTCAACTAACATACTTGTATTCACATAGACATTTAAACAAAAATGTAAAGGACACATCAATTTACACAACTAGCATGCTTATTACTTCCAACATGACAACATGTTTATTAATTTTATAAACATAAACACAAGTCCACCACACTAATCATATGCTAATAATCATTCAACATACATATTATTTCATAATCACATAATAAGCTAATAATTTTATTAAACTTGATATGCCATTAAAACATCAAGTCATGCTAATGTACAATTAACACGCTAACATTAACTTACACCAAGTTAATTATAATAGGATTTTACTAATTACAAGGTTAATTATAAATCATATATTTGACTCACTAATTATACTAGTCAAGACCTAATATGTGATATACACCCTTAACCTACCCATTTCATATATCATCTTTTAGGTTGAAATTACATCTAAATAGGAGAAACCCTACCTCTCGTAGCATGAGCCCACATAGTAGAACTCCAAGAAGAATCTGAATTTAGCTTCCTAAGCCTTAGTCTTAGATTCTCGTCTTTGATATTTTTGGAGAAAAATGTGATTTTTGGTGTGGTTGCGTAGCTCTCGTTGCGTAGAGCAATTTTAATTCTTGGCCCGAAGCGATTAAACTGTTTGATCTTTATAGATCTGAGAGGAAGGAAGGAGAAAAAAAAATAAAAAAATCACTTTTCTCTCTCTCACTTTCTCAGCAGGCTACTAGAGAAGAAAAATAAAGTGGAAGATTGTCTTCCACTTTATATAGTCTAAATGTGTGGCCCACATCGCGCCACACATCTTCTTTGTAATGAGTCTAATTTTATTCTGAATCAATTAAATTTTGTTTCATGTTAAGTTTAGTATATTTTTATTGAACTAACTTTACATTATTTTTTGAGTCTAATCCCATGAATAAAATATGATCGAAATTATTTTAATTGTGTGACACCCAATTGTTTTGTAACACGTGAAAAATTAAATTGTCTCAAAATTTTACAAAAATTTATTGGGTAGCTAGATTTCGTGACACGAATCCAATGGTGGGGTCATTTCGTTATCTGAATTATGTAAAGATTTACGTTTTTGACTAGTACTTAAATAATTAATTACTATTTTACCCGTTTAATTAAGATTTTAATAAAAAAAATTTCTCGGGTTTTACAGGCCTAGCCATGAACTTTTCTACTTTTTAGAATCTTTGTGTAGACCTCCAATTTGTAGATAAGCTAGGATTAGATCCATCCAAGTCAGCTATGTACTAATAGGAAGAACTTCTTCTAGTTCAGAGCTCATTGGAGGCTCGGCCAAGTGCTCAATTAGGATGAATCTATCTTGGTTCTCTTGTAAGGCAGTGGCCAGTTTGGCTAAAGCATTTGCTTAGGAATTCTCTGCCCGAAAAATTTGCACGATCTTAACCTCAACGAATTTTTTCAGTAATTATTGTACCTTTTTCAAATATAGTGTCATCATCTTCACTCTGGCATCATACATTCCCTCTATCTGCCTTACTAGTAGGTGTGAATCATTATGTATTATGAGCTGATCGACTTTTGTAGAACGAGATAATCTGAGCTCGACAATCATTGCCTCATACTCTACTTCGTTGTTTGAAGCCTTAAAATCGAGTCTAAGGGCATATTCCAGGTATATTCCATCTGGCGAAGTCAAGATCAATCCAACCCTACTTCCTTGTGCGTTGGATGCCTCATCAACTAAGAGTTTTCACATCGATAGGTCAAGGTCGAGGTTATTTGATTCATGATATGCCTTTTGCCTTGTTGGTGTAGTAAACTCTGTGATGAAATCAGATAAAACCAGCCCCTTAATGGTGGTTCTGGGCTTGAATTTGATGTCAAACTCGCTGAACTCGACTACACATTTCACTAGTCTTCTCGATGATTCTGGCTTGTGTAAGACCTACTCCATTGGTTTTTCAGTTGGGATTTCTATCGTGTTAGCTTGGAAGTAAGGCTTAAGTGTTCTTGCTCCCCTCAAAGCTCTACTGCAGTAGTAGACGGGCTACCAGGCTCTTTCTTTTCCTCTTACTAGAGCTGTACTTATGGAGAAATCTAACACAACAATGTAATGTATAGGGTAAGGACTTCACCTTCTCGAGGGCTAACCAGAACATGGGGTGAGTTGAGGTATTCCTTAAGAGTTTTGAACGCCTCTTCACATCGTCCATCCTAATGAAAAGCTATTTTTAGTACCTTGGAAGAATGACTAACATTTATCACTCGATCTGGAGATGAAGCGGTTCAACACAGCTATTCTTCTTGTCAGACTTTGAACTTCCCTTATGTTTGCGGGTGACTGCATGTCGATCACTACTTGGACTTTCTTAGGATTGGCCTTAATGTCACGGATATTGACTATGAAGCCTAGGAATTTCCTTGTAGAGACCCCAAGGGCACCCTTTGTAGGGTTAAACTTCATCTTATACTTTTTGAGTATTTGAAAGGAGTTTCAAGGTGCTAGATATAAAGCTCGTCCTTCAATGATTTCAACAATATATCATCAATTTAGACCTCCATAGATGACCCGATCTATTCATGAAACATAAGGTTCACCAACCGCTGATAAGTGGCCCCGCATTCTTGAGCCCGAATGGCATGGCTTGATAGCAGTATGTTCCCTACTCAATCACAAATGTTGTATTCTCTTGGCCATCAGAGTCCATCTTAATTTGGTTATATCCTAAGAAACATCCATGAAGTAGAGCATCCCATGCCCAGCAATGGCATCTATGATCAGGTCGATCCTTGGAAGTGGAAAACTTTCTTTAGGGCAAGCATGATTTAGGTTAGTGAAATCAATGCAAAGTTGCCAATTGTTGTTGTTCCTTTTAATGAGAACCACGTTTGCTAACTAAGAAGACTAATCCACTTCCCTAATAGCTTTGGCATGAAGGAGCTTAGAGACCTCTTTGTTTATAGCTTTCTAATGCTCAGGGGTGAAGGTTCTTTGTTTCTACTTTATGGGCTTGTAGGTTGGATTATGTTGAGTTTATGCACTATGATTGTTGGGTCAATTCCTTGCATGTCCTCTTGCTTCCAAGTGAACACATTGATGTTTGTTTTTACTAATTGGATGAGGATATGATTGACCTCTTCGAGCAATCTGGAATGTACAAACACCAGGTGTATTGGGTCATCATCTACTTGAACGAGTTGCAGCTCTTCTAAAGGTGTAGTCCTCATCTCTAGTTCATTTCTTATGTCGAGCTCATCCAGGTGTATGGTTTCATCATCTTTTTGATTCATCGAAGCCACGTAGCACTCCCTCGCTATACATTTGTCTCCTCAGACCATTCCTACACTGTTTTCCATTGGAAACTTCATTATCAGGTGGTAAGCATATAGGATGGCCCACGTAGCGTTCAGGGAAGGTCTTCCCAAAAGAACATTGTAAGTTGAAGGGGCATCCACCACCAACAAATGCATTGTTGTTATAGACTGACATGTTAGAACGAACTAAATAGAGCTCATGGGGAGGAATCTTTCCCCCAAGAACCAAGCACGTAGGTTTCATCGGCTCGAGCATGTCCCTGCTAATGCCCATTTTGTCAAAGGCAAATGCTAAAATGATGTAAGCCAAGTTTTTGTTATCAATAAGAACTTTGAGTTTGTCGAACCTCTTATTCTCCTGCTCAAGCATGCCTCATGAGGGCCTTTCTTGTTGAGCTTGTCTCCCTACCTCCAAAAAATCCCCTAGAGATAACCCTGACTTCGCCTAAGAGTTGTTGATGGTGGGGTGGTATTTGCTGCTATGGAATAGGAGGTGGGCTGGCTCGAGTTCATCTTGTGCTACAAAGCGATGTAACTGACCTCGAAGGATCAAAAATTCAATCTCCTTCTTTAATTGGATACAATCATCAGTTTGGTAGTCATGGTCTCGGTGGTATTCACAATACTTTGTTGCATCCCACTTGCAGGGATTCGCCCTCATCCAAGGTGACCACCTCAGGAAATTCTCATTTTGGACCTGGTACAATACTTGCGAGATCGTTGCATTGAGGGGAGTAAACTGTCGTGTGACATATTTTGGTTGTAGCTCCTAAGGAAGGGGACCTAGGAAGTCTCTGATGTCGCCTCTCCTCTTTGGGGAACGATTTCCACCTCTCCTTGGGGATAGTTCCCGATTTTGGTCATTCATAGGGCTCTGATCACTTCTCTTTTCCTTTTCCCCTTGAGTACATGAGTTTTCAACTCCTCTCTATTAATATACTTATCTGCTTTTGCCAACATCTCGGCCATACTGGCTTAGGGGTTTTTGGTAATTGAAAACAGTAAATCCTTCGATTGAAGCCCCAACTCGATGGTAAAGGTTGTGAGCGCAAACTTGTCATCAAGGGCATCCACTTTTCAGGACTCCGAGTTGAATTTCTGAACATAGCTCCGTAGTGATTCGTTTGAACCTTACTTGACACTCAGCAAGTGGTAGGAAGGCTTTCGCTAATTTAGGCCCCTATAAAGTGGGATGTGAATGAAATAGAGAGCTTTTTAAAAGAGGAAATCGAAGTTAGGGCTAGCCTATTGAACCAAGCTAAGGTCGAGCCCTTCAGAGTGATGGTGAAGGCCTGACAGCGCACTAGATTGTGGTATCCATGCAATTCTATCTAATTCTTGTACATGTTGAGGTAGTCCATGAGATCCTTCATTCCATCACATGTTGGATCTAAGGCATTTTGAATTTTTGGGAAAGAGGAAAATGTAGTACCTCAGAGGTGAATGGTGATTCTGTTTGCTGAACCAAAGCATCCATGGTCATCGGAGCTTTACTTTTCACTACCTCCTTCATGTGACTTAGCTTTTGCTAGGTCTTCTTGAAATGTTGCTCCCAGAATTGATCCCTCCCATTTTGCTGAGGAGGATCTGGGACACGCTTCTCTCTGCGGGCTCCTTTGATTTAACTTTGGACCTCATCTTCTTCCCCCATTTTTTGAGGCTCTATGATGCACGTTATTAGCAGAGTGAATAAGATCATTATCTTCTGTAATTTCCCTCAAATGATTCTGACGTTGATGTTCCCCATGCGGGGGATCATTATGGGCTAGTTGTGCCAAATGGAGATTCTGAACGCATATAAGGGTTACTAGATCCTCATTTTGCTTGAGGAGTCGCTCATTGGCTTGGTGCAATGCTTCTAATTCGTTGTCTAGAGGAGGATTTTCCATTGGCAGATTGTCTTCTAGGTTCAGTGGAGGATTTACCAGAATTCTCTACTAACCCACGACATTGGTTTCTTGCTGGTTCTGCAGTCGTAGTAGATTTCCTAGAGTTTTGCTCATGTTGAGTGTTAGAGACCATCAATTACTAGAAGATCAGTAGAATTTTAATAGGAATCGAAACAATCATTTCCTACAGACGATGTCATACTGATGGTGTAATTTACACAGTTGAGTGGTTGAGCTTGGGGTTAGAAAGTGGGAAATATATTTGGAGATTCGTAAGAGATGTTAATGGAGTACACTGGAATACCCAGTCAAAGCCACTCGACTCTCGATGGTAAACAGTCAAATACAGAGACAATAACAGAGAATGAAAATTGATAGACATGGGATTTATAGTGGTTCACCAGCTTGAAAGTTTGACTAGTCCATTCTAATGGAGTCTCTTGCTCTGAAGTTTTTCTATTACTTGGGGAAGACGATTACAATGCTCTTGAGATTCAATTCTCATATATTAGATGTCTTACAGTGTGAGGGATTGATCCCTATTTATAGTGTGTAGGAGCATGGTCCTTTTGTAATCATCGTGAACCCTTCAAGGTTAATGTTACAATCCACGTAATGGAATATTTGGCTGTTGGAAGAAAAATTCTTTAGACATGACGTGATTTTCTAGAAGGTGTGAGCCGTCGCTGTCGTAGTATACATGACGGTCACATTGGTGCTAACTCCCGACCTGCGCTTCCTAAGCTAAGAATCATGAGCTGGAAGGTCGAAGTTGGGGTCACAAACTAGGAAGCTGGGGATTGAGAGCTCATCTCGTTCACCTGACCTTAGTTTTTTCAAACTGGAACCCAAATTCTGCCATCATCATGCGAGCCCCTATTGGGGGCATGTCTCCGAACTACTTCTGAGCTGAACTTAACCTTAAATAATTTTTGATATCATCAATTACAAATACCTCTTTTATAGTGAAAATTTGAGTTTAAACAACGCTTATTACAACTACTATTGGAGAAATGCTTTAGGTAGTATTGTAAATGGGGAGTAGAATTGAAAAATAGCAATAATTTGAAATTGATTCTTGTTGAGTGTTTGTTTAGCTGGCGAGTAGAGTAGGCTTTCTAGACTTGCTGCTTAGAAATGCTACAGTAGTGAAATTGTTTAGCCCACAAAATAATGTCTGAGATGAGTGGTTGATCTGCAAAATGAAGAGATTGGTACTTGAAAGTTTGGAGGGTGGTGATTAATGTATAGACTGACCACTCCACCGTAAAGAAAACTTTCATGCCCCATCAACCGCAAGAGTAAGTTGTGAGGGATGTTGGGTCGGTTTGGCGCCAAGAGGGCTGTTAAATAATCCGTATAGTTCAAGCTTGGGTCAGGTTGGATTCGATTTTGATAGAATTATTGTGACCGTAACTATTGGACATTATTTATTGTAGAATTATTTGTCACATAATTATACCAACAAGTTAGGGCAGTTATCATGTCTCAAAAACATACTCCATTGAAATTGTAAAATGAACTTAGGTAATAAAATTTTTAAGTTGTTGTAAATACTATTAATTTAGGTGACTATTATACATAAATAGTAGCAAATAGTACTTGGAAATGACCATACAATACACACATAGTTATCACATCTAGTGGGTATAGGAGTCCTTCATCCTTCTACCAATAATGCAAGAAGGCTATTTGTTTTGCCAATAAATAGGACATACACATTTGAATGAAGCACACACCGGATGATATATATTTTCCCACTCGTTTGTAACTTTCAGTGTTACTTTTTCTATTATTTGTTTGAGTTTATTTCTTTGCACCTATATAAATTTGTTTGTTTTACGATAAAAGTTGTTTTGTAAACAATATGAATCTACACAATGTGCAGCTCGACTCGAGTAGGTTTGCCGCGATACAAATAGATTTTTGTTTATAAATAAATGTTATTTTATTGTTAACCAACCCCCAATTTGAAAGATTATCAACTCGAGAAGGCTTAAAATACAATTTTTTTTATACCATTGAATGAAAAAAAAAATCCTTTCAATTAAAGAATCGAAATCATGAAGAAAAAGAATTCATAGATCAACAAGATCTTAGTTTAGATGCACAAAATTCATTTTCTCAAACCAACAAAAAGATATTGAAAAAGATTATACGTGATCAGACATGAAAAAACGATACAAGAATAACACGAAAGCAGAACTAATTTTTTTATTGAAATTAAAACGTTTTGGTCATATATAATTCTTTTTCACTCTCTTCTGTAATATATTTTCTAGAAATTTAAACTTGTAGGGTTAGATTTCATGAACTTATACATAATTTCAAAGTTTTTTTTTTTGTTGATAATATGGTTGTTCTGACATTTATTTTTAAGTTCTAGAGATTATTTTTTAGAATTTTTACCGACAAAGTGAAAGTTTGGGTAAAATTTAAGTTTAGTCCGGCATAGCTTAACCACATTTATGTCCTTTCAAACTCAACAAGCTCAACTCAATTAGTACTATTAAGGGTGAATGGATTTTGGAATGATGGAGGAATGTGGGGTTAGAACATGAGAGTATTCAAGTGCATCTTCCAAATGTTCTACCCATTCCACCTTTGATAGTATCTAAAAGAAGCAATGGTATAGGAGTTTAATTTAGATATCTAATGTATTATCACCCTTTCATTGGCAATGGTTTGTGATATTGAATAAAAACCCATTGTCAATTCAACCGTAACAATAATTTAAATTCTCAAATTAAATACAAGTAATGCTATTGATCCAGGACTTGTGGTAAATCAAGAAGCTGAAAAAGCTTTTGTGGTGGGGGAACTTATATCCTGACTTGGTGGTGTGTAGTCCTGCTTTTATAAAGGAACAACAAAAGAGAAATAGGGGGGGAAAAAAAAATGAAGCATTTTCTTGTATGCATTTTATTAGAATGAAAGTTTTCAAGAAAATTGAAAACAGAATTTAGTTTATAGTTTGGTACTTATAACTAAACTAGTCATAACTCGTGTTTGAAAGTATAATGAAACATAAAATTTTAGTGTTAAAAAAAAATTATCCCACTATATTAAATAATAATTTTTTAAAATACATAATTCGATAAAATTTCTCAATATATGTACACTATCGTGTATGGATAATATTTTAAATAAAAATTATATTCAACTATAAATTAATTAAATATTAAAATAATTGGGCAAGTAATAAAAATGAGTTATATGATATTTTTGGGAGGAAAAATATATAGGGGATAAAATTTACATCATGAGCAATCTTGTTATATAGATTGCTCTTTCTCATTTGAATAAAAATAAATTATTCTTAACTAGTTTCTCATAAAACTAGATACACAATCAATATAGTAAAAAAATATATTTTTGTGTATTTTTAAAAAAAAAATTTTATTTTTTAGGAAAATACATCCGATGCAAGAAAATTTCTTTTTCGTGGAGAAAAAAAATCCCATAATTTTTTTTTTTTTTTTGCATTTTAAAATACTTTTTCCTTGCCAAATCAATCATACCACACATGATTTAGGTTAGTTGGGAAGGGCCTTGAGAGGCCTTCCCTATCCTTTTTTTTGTTATGAATTTTGATTTTTTTTTTATTGAAATATATAGATACTAGTTATTGCCTGTGTCTAAAGGCACAAAGTAATAAAAAATGGTAAATAATAAACATATTTGTATTCATATTCAAAATTAAATCACAAACATAGAGAAAAGATAAAATAATTTAAACATCAATTTATAGTGGGGGTGAGAGGTCGTGAGCGGCAGTAGTGGTGGTAGGAGACGGTGATGGTTGTGGTGGATGACAATGACCGTGGTGGCGTTGGTGGCTGCGAGGGCGGCAGCGATGGTGGTGGTGGAGGCGGTGACTATGGCGGTGGTGGTGATGTAGTGGCGGTGACGGTGGTGGTGATGTAGTGGCGGTGGTGGTGGCGGTAGTAGCGGTGGTGGTGGTGGTGGTGAAAATTGTGGTGTTGGTGGTGGTTGTGGCGATGACGGTGGTGGTGACAGTAGCGGTGGTGATGATGGTGGTGGTGGTGGTGGCGATGGTGGTGATGGTGGTGGCGACGACGGTGGTGGTGGCGACGGTGGCGGTAGTGGTGGTGGTGACTGTGGCAGTGGCGGTGGTAATGGTAGTGGTAGTGGGGGTGGGGGGTGGTAGAGGTAGTGGTAGGGCGGTTTCAAACACTATTTTTTTTTAAAGTATTTATGAGAAATAATTTCTAAAAGTACTTTTAAAAAGTCACTCCAAACACACCCTTAGGGCCTTATTTTTCTTATTAAATTTAGGGTGTTAATGTTAGCCGTTAGATTAACTTTAAAGTAAAATTTAAAGGGATCTCAACTACAAATAGTAAAAGTCATTTTATTTATCTTTTGAGTTTTAAATTGTAAGTTACTTTATTATATAATAGTTATTGCATGTGCCTGAAGGCACATAGTAATTAAAAATGGTAAACAATAAACATATTTGTATTCATATATAAAATCAAATCACAAACATAGAGAAGAGATAAATAAATTTAAGTATCGATTTGTAGTAGGAGTGAAAAGTGGTGGGCGATAGTGGTGGTGGAAAGATACGATAATGATTGTGGTGGGTGGCAATGACCGTGGTGGCGGTGGTGGTTGTGGCAGTGGTGGCGGCAATTGTGGAGGTGGTGATGGCGACAACGACAGCGGTGGTGGTAGTAGAGGTAGTGGTGAGGTGGTTTCAAATACTATTTTTTTTTAAAGTATTTATGAGAAATAATTTCTAAAAGTACTTTTAAAAAGTCACTCTAAATACACTCTTAGACCCTATTTTTTCTATTAAATTTAAGGTATTAATATTAGCTGTTAGATTAATTTTAAAATAAAATTTAAATCAATTTCAACCGCGAATAACTTTTGTTTATATTTTAAAATTTGAATTGTAAGCTACTTTATTATATATATATATATTCAATCATATTATCTCAAATGTCATTAAAAAATTACATCTTCTTTAACTTTCCACTGTATATTCATTCATCCAATTAAACTGATATTTTTAATTAACGAGTAATTACAAATATTCGATGCTTACTTTGTACAGTAAANTGGGGGTGGTAGAGGTAGTGGTAGGGCGGTTTCAAACACTATTTTTTTTTAAAGTATTTATGAGAAATAATTTCTAAAAGTACTTTTAAAAAGTCACTCCAAACACACCCTTAGGGCCTTATTTTTCTTATTAAATTTAGGGTGTTAATGTTAGCCGTTAGATTAACTTTAAAGTAAAATTTAAAGGGATCTCAACTACAAATAGTAAAAGTCATTTTATTTATCTTTTGAGTTTTAAATTGTAAGTTACTTTATTATATAATAGTTATTGCATGTGCCTGAAGGCACATAGTAATTAAAAATGGTAAACAATAAACATATTTGTATTCATATATAAAATCAAATCACAAACATAGAGAAGAGATAAATAAATTTAAGTATCGATTTGTAATGGGAGTGAAAAGTGGTGGGCGATAGTGGTGGTGGAAAGATACGATAATGATTGTGGTGGGTGGCAATGACNTATTCTTAACTAGTTTCTCATAAAACTAGATACACAATCAATATAGTAAAAAAATATATTTTTGTGTATTTTTAAAAAAAAAATTTTATTTTTTAGGAAAATACATCCGNGATACGATAATGATTGTGGTGGGTGGCAATGACCGTGGTGGCGGTGGTGGTTGTGGCAGTGGTGGCGGCAATTGTGGAGGTGGTGATGACGGCAACGACAGCGGTGGTGGTAGTAGAAGTAGTANATTTCTTTTTCGTGGAGAAAAAAAATCCCATAATTTTTTTTTTTTTTTTGCATTTTAAAATACTTTTTCCTTGCCAAATCAATCATACCACACATGATTTAGGTTAGTTGGGAAGNGTTTCAAATACTATTTTTTTTTAAAGTATTTATGAGAAATAATTTCTAAAAGTACTTTTAAAAAGTCACTCTAAATACACTCTTAGACCCNTAAATAAACTCTTAGACCCTATTTTTTTTATTAAATTTAAGGTATTAATATTAGCTGTTAGATTAATTTTAAAATAAAATTTAAATCGATCTCAACCGCGAATAGTTTTTGTTTATCTTTTAAAATTTGAATTNAGGGCCTTGAGAGGCCTTCCCTATCCTTTTTTTTGTTATGAATTTTGATTTTTTTTTATTGAAATATATAGATACTAGTTATTGTCTGTGTCTAAAGGCACAAAGTAATAAAAAATGGTAAATAATAAACATATTTGTATTCATATTTAAAATCAAATCATAAATNATCATACCACACATGATTTAGGTTAGTTGGGAAGGGCCTTGAGAGGCCTTCCCTATCCTTTTTTTTGTTATGAATTTTGATTTTTTTTTTATTGAAATATATAGATACTAGTTATTGCCTGTGTCTAAAGGCACAAAGTAATAAAAAATGGTAAATAATAAACATATTTGTATTCATATTCAAAATTAAATCACAAACATAGAGAAAAGATAAAATAATTTAAACATCAATTTATAGTGGGGGTGAGAGGTCGTGAGCGGCAGTAGTGGTGGTAGGAGACGGTGATGGTTGTGGTGGATGACAATGACCGTGGTGGCGTTGGTGGCTGCGAGGGCGGCAGCGATGGTGGTGGTGGAGGCGGTGACTATGGCGGTGGTGGTGATGTAGTGGCGGTGACGGTGGTGGTGATGTAGTGGCGGTGGTGGTGGCGGTAGTAGCGGTGGTGGTGGTGGTGGTGAAAATTGTGGTGTTGGTGGTGGTTGTGGCGATGACGGTGGTGGTGACAGTAGCGGTGGTGATGATGGTGGTGGTGGTGGTGGCGATGGTGGTGATGGTGGTGGCGACGACGGTGGTGGTGGCGACGGTGGCGGTAGTGGTGGTGGTGACTGTGGCAGTGGCGGTGGTAATGGTAGTGGTAGTGGGGGTGGGGGGTGGTAGAGGTAGTGGTAGGGCGGTTTCAAACACTATTTTTTTTTAAAGTATTTNTGGTGGTGGGGGGTGGGGGTGGTAGAGGTAGTGGTAGGGCGGTTTCAAACACTATTTTTTTTTAAAGTATTTATGAGAAATAATTTCTAAAAGTACTTTTAAAAAGTCACTCCAAACACACCTTTAGGCCCTTATTTTTCTTATTAAATTTAGGGTGTTAATGTTAGCCGTTAGATTAACTTTAAAGTAAAATTTAAAGAGATCTCAACTAGAAATAGTAAAAGTCATTTTATTTATCTTTTGAGTTTTAAATTGTAAGCTACTTTATTATATACTAGTTATTGCATGTGCCTGAAGGCACATAGTAATTAAAAATGGTAAACAATAAATATATTTGTATTCATATTTAAAATCAAATCACAAACATAGAGAAGAGATAAATAAATTTAAGTATCGATTTGTAATGNTTTTATTGAAATATATAGATACTAGTTATTGTCTGTGTCTAAAGGCACAAAGTAATAAAAAATGGTAAATAATAAACATATTTGTATTCATATTTAAAATCAAATCATAAATATAGAGAAAAGATAAAATAATTTAAACATCAATTTATAGTGGGGGTGAGAGGTCGTGAGCGGCAGTAGTGGTGGTAGGAGACGGTGATGGTTGTGGTGGATGACAATGACCGTGGTGGCGTTGGTGGCTGCGAGGGCGGCAGCGATGGTGGTGGTGGAGGCGGTGACTATGGCGGTGGTGGTGATGTAGTGGCGGTGACGGTGGNAGACCCTATTTTTTCTATTAAATTTAAGGTATTAATATTAGCTGTTAGATTAATTTTAAAATAAAATTTAAATCAATTTCAACCGCGAATAACTTTTGTTTATATTTTAAAATTTGAATTGTAAGCTACTTTATTATATATATATATATTCAATCATATTATCTCAAATGTCATTAAAAAATTACATCTTCTTTAACTTNAATTTGAATTGTAAGTTAATTTATTATATATATATATATATATATATATATATATATATATATATTCAATCATATTATATCAAATGTCATTAAAAAATTACATCTTCTTTAACTCTCCACTGTATATTCATTCATCCAATTAAACTGATATTTTTAATTAACGAGTAATTACAAATATTCGATGCTTACTTTGTACAGTAAAAAAGATGTTCAAAAAAGTAAATAACTGTTATCCTTTTCATAATTTGGAGGCAATTCTGTCTGTTCCACGGAAAGGCATGTCTTAAGAAAGACAAGACAGGGGACCCAGTTTAGTAAATGAAGGACGGCCAGGGAAGACAAATGCAAACGCACATAACTATCAGCCTTAATTAAGAGAAAGCTAACTGCATTCGATTGTGACACCTTTGTTGAATTTTCAAAAGATAATAGTGAAAGCAATGAATGATCAATGAAAAAGAACATTCAATTAAGGAAACTTTCAAATCTCTCACTAACTTCTTGTGGGGGCAGAGTTAGTATTATGTCTCAGTGGGGAAAGAAATATAAATAAAAAATTAATTTATTGACATACAAAATTCTCTACCTTCTCCACTGATTAGGATTAAATTGCCCGTAAATTATGCCCAATTTTTAAAATTCAGCTATGAGAAATATATTACGATCCAAAACATAATTGCTATACAAAAATCTCAACCCAAATCAATTTAGCATTTAAAAAAATATGAACACAATAATTTTTTTTGTNCTACCTTCTCCACTGATTAGGATTAAATTGCCCGTAAATTATGCCCAATTTTTAAAATTCAGCTATGAGAAATATATTACGATCCAAAACATAATTGCTATACAAAAATCTCAACCCAAATCAATTTAGCATTTAAAAAAATATGAACAAACAAAAAACAATATTTTTTTTTGCGGCACACTTCAACTCAATCATATATTAAAGAAAAATACAGCAATATTGTTTAAAATCTTAAGAATCATCTAAAATGAATCAATTGTATGATAAATTTCTAGCAATTTCTTTTTAATCTTATTGAGAAATTGATTTTTGTAGAAGGGTTATGTTGTTCTAAATCTTAAGAATGTCTATAATTAATCAATTCTGTGATAAATTTGTAAGTATTTTTTTTAATCTTGTTGAGAAATTGATATTTTTGGAAAGACTTAAATGCTTTTGGGGTAGTATAACTTATCATTTATCTCTATTCGTATGTTATTATAAAATAATTTTAAAAAATAAGAGAAAGTATATTAAATAAGAGAGATATTGTATGTGACTAATATCCANATAAAATAATTTTAAAAAATAAGAGAAAGTATATTAAATAAGAGAGATATTGTATGTGACTGATGAATTAATGAATCACACATCTATTTAGTTTCATAACAAAAACACTTCTTTTAGTAGATTAGGAGAACAAATGGACCATTAACTTATTGAAGACAAACAAGATTAGGACCACTATTCATATTTGCAAAAAGTTAAGGGGGGCAATGAGATAAATTGAATATAACTTTCTTACCAACAATTTATATAGTTAACTCCTCAAAAGACTGCCCCCACACTAATACATGTAGCGCTTCCTCTAAGCTTGGAGTACATGTCTAGGTGATGGATGCAAATATATCACCTCGGGATCTACCAACTGCATACCAAAAGGGTGGCTTAACATACGAGCCTCTCGTCAATATCAGAGTGATCTACAAGCCTCCTCTTAATGTGGAGTCTGAAGAAGACAAAATATTCATGATCTTATTTCTGAACGTAAAGAGATTATTTCTCCAACCAACTAGATATGGTATGAGTTAAATCCCATAGTTCTCCAAATCCTACTGTAGATGTGAAATACTAGTGAAATCTCTCTCCTCAATCCTCCCTTTCTCCCATGAACCAAAAATCATGGGGTAGTGAGAATGTAGAGATCTTGAAACACCCCCAGTCTCTCCCTCCTACTACAATTTTCCTTAAATTGCACTTCCTTCATCAGAATAATAAGGAGAGAGCTTGCCATCCTTCTTTCCAATCTTGGGCTTGTTATCTGCCCCTGCTTCTTGCAGCAGTTTAACCACTCTTCGCATTGAAGGGCGATTAATTGGAAGAGGGCCAACGCAAAGTACACCAATATCAAGAACCCTGCAAATTTGTTCCTTGAAACTGGAATCGAGATTGGGATCGAGTACATGATCAACTCCTTTCTGGTCTAAGGTGATGCAGACCCATTTGGCCAAGTCTTTCTCCCCAAATTCTGGGTCTATGGGGCGTCTCCCGGTCACCAGCTCGAGAATGACAACTCCAAAGCTATAAATATCACTCTTCTCATTCACTCGAAGCGTATAAGCATATTCTGCAGTGGATTTATGATCAAACAGAAAAGCTTTGTTAAAATTTCACACACCAATAGATGTCAAACAAAACAATCAAATTGTTTTGCTGAGAGAATGTCAATGTTGATGACAAAGGTCCAGTACATAAACGTGGATTCAAAAGGGGGAAAAAAAGAGTAAATGGTAAATGGCATACAAGAACGAATCCCATGATATGCATATAAAATCTCCGATTGACCTAAGCTTACATCAATTTCGGAAAGGGGAAATGATCAGTGCACTATGCAGTGTTAACAGATTTCTAATAATGGGAAGAAGGATTGTGAAAATANATCAATTTCGGAAAGGGGAAATGATCAGTGCACTATGCAGTGTTAACAGATTTCTAATAATGGGAAGAAGGATTGTGAAAATATACATTTCAATTCAACTCAAAGAGAATATCAGAAACCTATCTGAAGATTCATGGACTATCTAATTTCATGATACACAGCAAAGGAAAAAGATTTGCATCAGGTTAGTGAATCAAATTGGCAGTAAATTCAGATCAATATGGCAGATATACTAAAACATAAGTGATCACGTAATGGACTAGCCATACCTGGTGCAATGTAACCNTTTATGATCAAACAGAAAAGCTTTGTTAAAATTTCACACACCAATAGATGTCAAACAAAACAATCAAATTGTTTTGCTGAGAGAATGTCAATGTTGATGACAAAGGTCCAGTACATAAACGTGGATTCAAAAGGGGGAAAAAAAGAGTAAATGGTAAATGGCATACAAGAACGAATCCCATGATATGCATATAAAATCTCCGATTGACCTAAGCTTACATCAATTTCGGAAAGGGGAAATGATCAGTGCACTATGCAGTGTTAACAGATTTCTAATAATGGGAAGAAGGATTGTGAAAATACACATTTCAATTCAACTCAAAGACAATATCAGAAACCTATCTGAAGATTCATGGACTATCTAAGTTCATGATACACAGCAAACGAAAAAGATTTGCATCAGGTTAGTGAATCAAATTGGCAGTAAATTCAGATCAATATGGCAGATATACTAAAACATAAGTGATCACGTAATGGACTAGCCATACCTGGTGCAATGTAACCACAAGAACCAGCAATTCCAGACATGAATTCTTCCCCCCTCTTGACTGCTTCAACAAACTTAGCAACTCCAAAATCTGCAATTCTTGCTGCAAACTCTCCATCCAACAATATATTGTTCGATTTGACATCCCTGTGAACGATTGGAGGAACACAATCATGGTGCAAATAAGAAAGCCCCTCAGCTGCATCCAGCACTATCCTAAATCTTGTAGGCCAATCCAACAATGCACCCTTGCTATGCAACAAATCACCTAAGCTCCCATTTGGCATATACTCATATACCAAAAGTTTGCAATTCCCAGAGTTGCAACAACACCATAATCTGACTATATTCTTGTGCCTAATTTTTCCCAGTGTCTCAACTTCTACTTTAAACTCATCTTTGGCAGAGTCAGCGCTTTCAAAACTTGTGTCGTCTTTATTTGACCTTTCCCAGAGCTTCTTCACGGCAACTACCTCACCATTACTCAGCACAACTTTATAAACTTTCCCAGATGCTCCACTTCCGATAACATTATCTTCATTGAGGCAATCGAAAATTTCAAATTCACTAAATCCCAACTTATGAAATGATCTCCACTTTNACCATTACTCAGCACAACTTTATAAACTTTCCCAGATGCTCCACTTCCGATAACATTTTCTTCATTGAGGCAATCGAAAATTTCAAATTCACTAAATCCCAACTTATGAAATGATCTCCACTTTGACAAAATGATTCCTTCCCTCGATTCCTTGATATTCCAGTACTTCCAAACGAACCAAACTACCCCAACAATCAAAACTGTACCAGTGACTGCAAAAATCAATCCAAGTATCCACACATAACCTTGATTCCTATCTCTAACTTGTGGAGGACAAAGACCAGCAAGATCATCACACAAGCCTGGATTGCCCACGAAACTGTTTCTATAAACTTCCTGAGCATAAAGAGGAGGAATTTTACCCGAAAGTCTATTGCTTGACAAATTTAGCTTACTAAGCTTCAAGTTCTGCAGGCCCAATGGAATTTTTCCCGAAAAATAATTCCCAGAAAGATCAAGGTAATTTAGCCCTGGCAATCTCCCAATATCATCCGGGATTTCCCCGGACAACCTATTGTTTGCCAAATTAAGCTCATTGAGATGGTTCAGAGATTGAATTCCAACCGGAATTCCTTCGGATAGCTCATTGTTACTTAAATCAAGCTTTCCTAGTTGACTCAATTGGACTAATGGACCAGGAATTTCTCCACTAAACTCATTTTCATTAGCAGAAAACTCAATCAAACTTCCCAATAATCCAATCTCATCAGGAATGGACCCTGAAAATTTATTTTTTGAAATCATGAGGATTGAAAGATTTCTTGCACCAGATATCATATGGGAAATATTCCCAGAAAATGAATTGTTAAAAAGATCAAGCAGGTACACATGTGGCAAACCCCAGAATTCAGCCGGAACTTCCCCAAAAAGCCGGTTGCTCCTCAACCGGACCCGGCTCAAGCTTCGGCATTTACCAAGACCCACCGGAATATTCCCCGAGAATAAATTATCTATCATAACAAGCTCTACTAAAGCCCATTTTGCACACAAATTCTCTGGAATTTCACCCGAAAACATATTTTCTGATACATCAAGGATTTGTAGCGGAGAGTTCACACCGAGTTGACTCGGCAATGACCCAGTGAGTTGATTATTAAACAGTTTGAATTCCTGCAAGTTCGGGGACTTAGCTATGCTCTCTGGGACCAAACCCACGAGTTGGTTCTCCTGTAGATTGAGTGACTCCAATGGTAATTCACACAAATCGTCCGGAATCGTCCCGGTTAGCTTGTTCGTCGACGCGTCGAAACGTCTCAACGCCGTCAAGTTTGACCATCCCGCTGGTAAAGTTCCGGTGAACGAGTTTTGATACAGCTCAATCTGTACAACATTTTTGAGCTGAAAAATCAAATTGGGTATTGACCCAGTGAGCTGATTGATTGACACGTCCAAATTAGTCAGGCTGCTCAGTTTAGCAAAACTCTCCGGAATCTCACCAACTAGATTACACCCAGCAAGCCAGAGGTATTCAAGATTAGTCAAGTTACCGAGTTCCGGAGCGAGGCGACTCGGTGCAAACGGGTTGTAAGCTAGTTGAAGCCATTTGAGACTTGTTATATTCCCAAGAACCGCCGAGACTGTACCACTTAGGAGATTTTCAGAGAGAATGAGAGTTTCAAGTTGCTGGAAATTCCCTAAACTTGCCGGAATGTCACCGGAAAAATTGTTGCCATCCAGGTTGAGGTACCTGTAATATGAGTCAAACAAATATACTCTATATAAAAAGAGATATAAAAATAAAATCATAGAAACATAGAGTTTCTTGAAATTATCTATCAACTGGTCAACAGATTTTTGGCAAAGTGTACATATACCAAAAAATGAGCGATCGCTACTACTGATATTTAATTTGGTGAGTACATACCTGAGGTTGGGGAGATCGGAGAGAGTGGGAGGAATGGGGCCCACGAGGAGGTTTTGGGAGAGGTCGAGGAGGGTAAGATTTTGACAGGTGGAGATGGTGGCCGGCAGCATGTTGATGGAGTTGTTGGAGAGAGAGATTGAGGAGAGAGAACGGAGGCGGCAGAGGAAGGACGGGAAGGGACCAGAGAGAGAGGCAGTGGTGAGATTGACTGAAACAACGGAGGAAGACGGCGAATTGTCGCAGGTGATGCCGGTCCAGTTGCATGGTGTGGCGTCACGGTCGGACCAGGTGGAGAGTGAGCCGGTTGGGTCGGAGAGAGATTGCTTGACTCTTTGGAGGTAGAGGCCTTCTTGGTTTAGAGAGAGACAGAGAGGTAAAGACAGAGTTAGAGAGAGGAAGAGAAGAATGAGGAAGTTTTGCAAATTTCCCATGTAGAGAAGCGAGAGTGAGAGAGAAATGTGCATGCTTGAATGGAGAAGAGAGAGAGAGAACTGCGTAGTTATTGCGGTTACAATGGGGAATGGGATAGAATGGAAGAAAGGCGTTGGGATTTGTAATTCAGTTGCAGTTGGAGGAGAGAGAAAAGTGTAGCAGGAGAAGAAGGGATTTAGATTTAGAATAGAATATGGGTAATTAATTGGATTCAGTTGAGGAGTGGGTGGGAGAGAATGCAAGAGAAACATGTTGTACTGTTGTGTTGTTTCTGGTATTTGGAAGTCGTTAATTTCAAATTCTAACAATTTCTATCAACTTTATTACGTATTTGGAATAACTTATAAAATGAAAAAAATATTTTTAAATAAATATCATTTGGATGTTTAAATAAAAAAACACTCAAATAAAATGCCTTTTATCAAAAAGTGCATTTGAATTATCAGTTACAAAATATTTATTTATACCTCAATTTTTAATATATCTTCAAAATAAATATTAAAAATTGAGTGGTGGTAGCGGTGAGTGATGGTGGTGGCAACAGTAGGGTGATGGTGATTAATGGTGCTCGGATTTTAGGGCCCAAGCCCGATTATGATGGGATGGCATTACGAAATGACTTTGCAGATTATGGATTTGTGATTAGTTAGACTAAGAATATAAGTAGTTCACCTTAGCCAAAGGACTAAGACTACGTCCACTATTAACGAAGTTTCTTACTCGCTGAATTTATATATTCATCGGTTGACGAAATGCCTCTAGTAATTTGGGGACTCGCGGTCCACTTACAAAGGATAAGGGGTTAGGTATTCTCTCTTAGTTTTCTGCATTATTTGGCTTCTTAGCACTCACTGATCTTTTTTT
>CAUOFW020004891.1:299678-323634 GCA_963454935.2 Ilex paraguariensis | reverse complement strand
GGGGGGGGGAGGAGAGCTCCAGTCCTTTTCTTAACATTATCCATTTATATCAGCTTCTCCTAGGGCTTCCAACTGTCCTTTCCTTTGACCCCTTCCTGTTTCTTATGCTACCATGATCACTGTTCATTCGGCACTGCCGTTACCATGATCACTTGGTGCTCCACCTTCTCTGAGATTGTCGTAGGTGTCAGGGGGGTGGTCCCCCTGGTCGCGTGGTCCCCTTTGCTCATCCAGAAATAACTTGGATTGGGCTTTTACTCGCCAAATCGCTTTATGGTTTGGGCTGGGCCTGGACTGCTGGGCTATAAGCTTTTTGCTGATGCCAGGTCCCGTTATTTTGCTCCAGACCTCTTGGGCTGGTCAGGCTTCTGGGCCATCAAGGCCTTGGCTGTGAATTTCGTCCATATAAGTTGCCCCTCTGCCCCAGGTCATGGAGATGTTATCATTTCTGGTTTGGGGTTAAAAATGACTTTACTGGGCGTGTTTTGGGCTTTCGGAGTGATGACTATGTCTGGCTATTGGTTCTGACCAAGATTGGGACATGCTTCCGTTTGCCGGCGATGCTGGGATAGCAATGCGCACATGTCACCATCGGGTGAGCTCGTGGATACGACTTTTTTGGCGTGTCCTATCACTTGCTTGTCTCAAATTTAATTCTTCACGCATACATATACGTCCCTCGTAAAAAAGGGGGGGAGGTCTCTTGGTTTTTTGGTATGTGGTTTCGAGTTCCACCCTCTCTCGTGCTCTCTTCCCTTTTTGTGCATTCGAAGTGTTTTGACTCGGACTCTGGGGTGACTTACGACATCTTCGTCTCTGGTTTTTCTCTTCTNGTCAAACAAATATACTCTATATAAAAAGAGATATAAAAATAAAATCATAGAAACATAGAGTTTCTTGAAATTATCTATCAACTGGTCAACAGATTTTTGGCAAAGTGTACATATACCAAAAAATGAGCGATCGCTACTACTGATATTTAATTTGGTGAGTACATACCTGAGGTTGGGGAGATCGGAGAGAGTGGGAGGAATGGGGCCCACGAGGAGGTTTTGGGAGAGGTCGAGGAGGGTAAGATTTTGACAGGTGGAGATGGTGGCCGGCAGCATGTTGATGGAGTTGTTGGAGAGAGAGATTGAGGAGAGAGAACGGAGGCGGCAGAGGAAGGACGGGAAGGGACCAGAGAGAGAGGCAGTGGTGAGATTGACTGAAACAACGGAGGAAGACGGCGAATTGTCGCAGGTGATGCCGGTCCAGTTGCATGGTGTGGCGTCACGGTCGGACCAGGTGGAGAGTGAGCCGGTTGGGTCGGAGAGAGATTGCTTGACTCTTTGGAGGTAGAGGCCTTCTTGGTTTAGAGAGAGACAGAGAGGTAAAGACAGAGTTAGAGAGAGGAAGAGAAGAATGAGGAAGTTTTGCAAATTTCCCATGTAGAGAAGCGAGAGTGAGAGAGAAATGTGCATGCTTGAATGGAGAAGAGAGAGAGAGAGAACTGCGTAGTTATTGCGGTTACAATGGGGAATGGGATAGAATGGAAGAAAGGCGTTGGGATTTGTAATTCAGTTGCAGTTGGAGGAGAGAGAAAAGTGTAGCAGGAGAAGAAGGGATTTAGATTTAGAATAGAATATGGGTAATTAATTGGATTCAGTTGAGGAGTGGGTGGGAGAGAATGCAAGAGAAACATGTACTGTTGTGTTGTTTCTGGTATTTGGAAGTCGTTAATTTCAAATTCTAACAATTTCTATCAACTTTATTACGTATGGAATAACTTATAAAATGAAAAAAATATTTTTAAATAAATATCATTTGGATGTTTAAATAAAAAAACACTCAAATAAAAAGCCTTTTATCAAAAAGTGCATTTGAATTATCAGTTACAAAATATTTATTTATACCTCAATTTTTAATATATCTTCAAAATAAATATTAAAAATTGAATGGTGGTAGCGGTGAGTGATGGTGGTGGCAACAGTAGGGTGATGGTGATTAATGGTGCTCGGATTTTAGGGCCCAAGCCCGATTATGATGGGATGGCATTACGAAATGACTTTGCAGATTATGGATTTGTGATTAGTTAGACTAAGAATATAAGTAGTTCATCTTAGCCAAAGGACTAAGACTACGTCCACTATTAACGAAGTTTCTTACTCGCTGAATTTATATATTCATCGGTTGGCGAAATGCCTCTAGTAATTTGGGGACTCGCGGTCCACTTACAAAGGATAAGGGGTTAGGTATTCTCTCTTAGTTTTCTGCGTTATTTGGCTTCTTAGCACTCACTGATCTTCTTTTTTTTTTTTTTTTGGGGGGGGGGGGGAGAGCTCCAGTCCTTTTCTTAACATTATCCATTTATATCAGCTTCTCCTAGGGCTTCCAACTGTCCTTTCCTTTGACCCCTTCTTGTTTCTTATGCTACCATGATCACTGTTCATTCGGCACTGCCGTTACCATGATCTCTGGCGGCTTGGTGCTCCACCTTCTCTGAGATTGTCGTAGGTGTCAGGGGGTGGTCCCCCTGGTCGCGTGGTCCCCTTTGCTCATCCAGAAATAACTTGGATTGGGCTTTTACTCGCCAAATCGCTTTATGGTTTGGGCTGGGCCTGGACTGCTGGGCTATAAGCTTTTTGCTGATGCCAGGTCCCGTTATTTTGCTCCGGACCTCTTGGGATGGTCAGGCTTCTGGGCCATCAAGGCCTTGGCTGTGAATTTCGTCCATATAAGTTGCCCCCCTGCCCCAGGTCATGGAGATGTTATCATTTCTGGTTTGGGGTTAAAAATGACTTTACTGTGCGTGTTTTGGGCTTTCGGAGTGATGACTATGTCTGGCTATTGGTTCTGACCAAGATTGGGACATGCTTCCGTTTGCCGGCGATGCTGGGATAGCAATGTGCACATGTCACCATCGGGTGAGCTCGTGGATACGACTTTTTTGGCGTGTCCTATCACTTGCTTGTCTCAAATTTAATTCTTCACGCATACATATACGTCCCTCGTAAAAAAGGGGGGGAGGTCTCTTGGTTTTTTGGTATGTGGTTTCGAGTTCCACCCTCTCTCGTGCTCTCTTCCCTTTTTGTGCATTCGAAGTGTTTTGACTCGGACTCTGGGGTGACTTACGACATCTTCGTCTCTGGTTTTTCTCTTCTTTTAGCGTTTCACTAGGTACATCTTTCTTCCTTTCTCCTTACTATTTCGATTTGGATCCATTTAACCCTCCCTGGTGGGATTTTAGGTTCCGCTTTTTGGTCTAGAGATTTAGTTATTTCAGAGAACACTCTGACGATCTTTCTTCCCTTTGGCGATTCGTAGACCGTTCTTCAGTGGCGAGGTATCCTTACTTAGGGCCTGGTGTCTGAAACCCTTATTTTTGGCGGATTGNCCTCCCTGGTGGGATTTTAGGTTCCGCTTTTTGGTCTAGAGATTTAGTTATTTCAGAGAACACTATGACAATCTTTCTTCCCTTTGGCGATTTGTAGACCGTTCTTCAGTGGCGAGGTATCCTTACTTAGGGCCTGGTGTCTGAAACCCTTATTTTTGGCAGATTATGCCTTTCATTTCCCTTCCCTTCATTCTGGCGTGAGATCCGACTTTTTGATGGAAAAATTTGTTGTTTCTTCCTNGGAGAAGAAGGGATTTAGATTTAGAATAGAATATGGGTAATTAATTGGATTCAGTTGAGGAGTGGGTGGGAGAGAATGCAAGAGAAACATGTACTGTTGTGTTGTTTCTGGTATTTGGAAGTCGTTAATTTCAAATTCTAACAATTTCTATCAACTTTATTACGTATGGAATAACTTATAAAATGAAAAAAATATTTTTAAATAAATATCATTTGGATGTTTAAATAAAAAAACACTCAAATAAAAAGCCTTTTATCAAAAAGTGCATTTGAATTATCAGTTACAAAATATTTATTTATACCTCAATTTTTAATATATCTTCAAAATAAATATTAAAAATTGAATGGTGGTAGCGGTGAGTGATGGTGGTGGCAACAGTAGGGTGATGGTGATTAATGGTGCTCGGATTTTAGGGCCCAAGCCCGATTATGATGGGATGGCATTACGAAATGACTTTGCAGATTATGGATTTGTGATTAGTTAGACTAAGAATATAAGTAGTTCATCTTAGCCAAAGGACTAAGACTACGTCCACTATTAACGAAGTTTCTTACTCGCTGAATTTATATATTCATCGGTTGGCGAAATGCCTCTAGTAATTTGGGGACTCGCGGTCCACTTACAAAGGATAAGGGGTTAGGTATTCTCTCTTAGTTTTCTGCGTTATTTGGCTTCTTAGCACTCACTGATCTTCTTTTTTTTTTTTTTTTGGGGGGGGGGGGGAGAGCTCCAGTCCTTTTCTTAACATTATCCATTTATATCAGCTTCTCCTAGGGCTTCCAACTGTCCTTTCCTTTGACCCCTTCTTGTTTCTTATGCTACCATGATCACTGTTCATTCGGCACTGCCGTTACCATGATCTCTGGCGGCTTGGTGCTCCACCTTCTCTGAGATTGTCGTAGGTGTCAGGGGGTGGTCCCCCTGGTCGCGTGGTCCCCTTTGCTCATCCAGAAATAACTTGGATTGGGCTTTTACTCGCCAAATCGCTTTATGGTTTGGGCTGGGCCTGGACTGCTGGGCTATAAGCTTTTTGCTGATGCCAGGTCCCGTTATTTTGCTCCGGACCTCTTGGGATGGTCAGGCTTCTGGGCCATCAAGGCCTTGGCTGTGAATTTCGTCCATATAAGTTGCCCCCCTGCCCCAGGTCATGGAGATGTTATCATTTCTGGTTTGGGGTTAAAAATGACTTTACTGTGCGTGTTTTGGGCTTTCGGAGTGATGACTATGTCTGGCTATTGGTTCTGACCAAGATTGGGACATGCTTCCGTTTGCCGGCGATGCTGGGATAGCAATGTGCACATGTCACCATCGGGTGAGCTCGTGGATACGACTTTTTTGGCGTGTCCTATCACTTGCTTGTCTCAAATTTAATTCTTCACGCATACATATACGTCCCTCGTAAAAAAGGGGGGGAGGTCTCTTGGTTTTTTGGTATGTGGTTTCGAGTTCCACCCTCTCTCGTGCTCTCTTCCCTTTTTGTGCATTCGAAGTGTTTTGACTCGGACTCTGGGGTGACTTACGACATCTTCGTCTCTGGTTTTTCTCTTCTTTTAGCGTTTCACTAGGTACATCTTTCTTCCTTTCTCCTTACTATTTCGATTTGGATCCATTTAACCCTCCCTGGTGGGATTTTAGGTTCCGCTTTTTGGTCTAGAGATTTAGTTATTTCAGAGAACACTATGACAATCTTTCTTCCCTTTGGCGATTTGTAGACCGTTCTTCAGTGGCGAGGTATCCTTACTTAGGGCCTGGTGTCTGAAACCCTTATTTTTGGCAGATTATGCCTTTCATTTCCCTTCCCTTCATTCTGGCGTGAGATCCGACTTTTTGATGGAAAAATTTGTTGTTTCTTCCTCTTTCGAATCGGAATCCGTTAATGGGGAGGTCGACGAGACCACCACGGCTTCCTCTAGCTGGCGTTCCCTTTTCGCCGGCGGTGGAGTCCTTGAGTCTACTCCCGNATCAACTTTATTACGTATTTGGAATAACTTATAAAATGAAAAAAATATTTTTAAATAAATATCATTTGGATGTTTAAATAAAAAAACACTCAAATAAAATGCCTTTTATCAAAAAGTGCATTTGAATTATCAGTTACAAAATATTTATTTATACCTCAATTTTTAATATATCTTCAAAATAAATATTAAAAATTGAATGGTGGTAGCGGTGAGTGATGGTGGTGGCAACAGTAGGGTGATGGTGGTTAATGGTGCTCGGATTTTAGGGCCCAAGCCCGATTATGATGGGATGGCATTACGAAATGACTTTGCAGATTATGGATTTGTGATTAGTTAGACTAAGAATATAAGTAGTTCACCTTAGCCAAAGGACTAAGACTACGTCCACTATTAACGAAGTTTCTTACTCGCTGAATTTATATATTCATCGGTTGACGAAATGCCTCTAGTAATTTGGGGACTCGCGGTCCACTTACAAAGGATAAGGGGTTAGGTATTCTCTCTTAGTTTTCTGCATTATTTGGCTTCTTAGCACTCACTGATCTTTTTTTTTTTTTTTTTTTTTTGGGGGGGGGGGGAGAGCTCCAGTCCTTTTCTTAACATTATCCATTTATATCAGCTTCTCCTAGGGCTTCCAACTGTCCTTTCCTTTGACCCCTTCTTGTTTCTTATGCTACCATGATCACTGTTCATTCGGCACTGCCGTTACCATGATCTCTGGCGGCTTGGTGCTCCACCTTCTCTGAGATTGTCGTAGGTGTCAGGGGGTGGTCCCCCTGGTCGCGTGGTCCCCTTTGCTCATCCAGAAATAACTTGGATTGGGCTTTTACTCGCCAAATCGCTTTATGGTTTGGGCTGGGCCTGGACTGCTGGGCTATAAGCTTTTTGCTGATGCCAGGTCCCGTTATTTTGCTCCAGACCTCTTGGGATGGTCAGGCTTCTGGGCCATCAAGGCCTTGGCCGTGAATTTCGTCCATATAAGTTGCCCCCCTGCCCCAGGTCATGGAGATGTTATCATTTCTGGTTTGGGGTTAAAAATGACTTTACTGTGCGTGTTTTGGGCTTTCGGAGTGATGACTATGTCTGGCTATTGGTTCTGACCAAGATTGGGACATGCTTCCGTTTGCCGGCGATGCTGGGATAGCAATGCGCACATGTCACCATCGGGTGAGCTCGTGGATACGACTTTTTTGGCGTGTCCTATCACTTGCTTGTCTCAAATTTAATTCTTCACGCATACATATACGTCCCTCGTAAAAAAGGGGGGGAGGTCTCTTGGTTTTTTGGTATGTGGTTTCGAGTTCCACCCTCTCTCGTGCTCTCTTCCCTTTTTGTGCATTCGAAGTGTTTTGACTCGGACTCTGGGGTGACTTACGACATCTTCGTCTCTGGTTTTTCTCTTCTTTTAGCGTTTCACTAGGTACATCTTTCTTCCTTTCTCCTTACTATTTCGATTTGGATCCATTTAACCCTCCCTGGTGGGATTTTAGGTTCCGCTTTTTGGTCTAGAGATTTAGTTATTTCAGAGAACACTCTGACGATCTTTCTTCCCTTTGGCGATTCGTAGACCGTTCTTCAGTGGCGAGGTATCCTTACTTAGGGCCTGGTGTCTGAAACCCTTATTTTTGGCGGATTATGCCTTTCATTTCCCTTCCCTTCATTCTGGCGTGAGATCCGACTTTTTGATGGAAAAATTTGTTGTTTCTTCCTCTTTCGAATCGGAATCCGTTAATGGGGAGGTCGACGAGACCACCACGGCTTCCTCTAGCTGGCGTTCCCTTTTCGCCGGCGGTGGAGTCCTTGAGTCTACTCCCGCAGCTTCATCTCTAGTGCCTTCAGCGGAGGCAGTACCTCTTTTTGCCCTGCCTCCTGGTTATCTGACTAGAACGAAGGAAGGGAAATCCGAGTAGGCTCTGCCCCCCGTTTCTAAAAAAAAAACTCCTCGCGAACCGTCCTGACCTGACTTGTTGTGCGGAAGGGACCCCTAGTTGTCTTGATGATGAGGNTTGAATTATCAGTTACAAAATATTTATTTATACCTCAATTTTTAATATATCTTCAAAATAAATATTAAAAATTGAGTGGTGGTAGCGGTGAGTGATGGTGGTGGCAACAGTAGGGTGATGGTGATTAATGGTGCTCGGATTTTAGGGCCCAAGCCCGATTATGATGGGATGGCATTACGAAATGACTTTGCAGATTATGGATTTGTGATTAGTTAGACTAAGAATATAAGTAGTTCACCTTAGCCAAAGGACTAAGACTACGTCCACTATTAACGAAGTTTCTTACTCGCTGAATTTATATATTCATCGGTTGACGAAATGCCTCTAGTAATTTGGGGACTCGCGGTCCACTTACAAAGGATAAGGGGTTAGGTATTCTCTCTTAGTTTTCTGCGTTATTTGGCTTCTTAGCACTCACTGATCTTCTTTTTTTTTTTTTTTTGGGGGGGGGGGGGAGAGCTCCAGTCCTTTTCTTAACATTATCCATTTATATCAGCTTCTCCTAGGGCTTCCAACTGTCCTTTCCTTTGACCCCTTCTTGTTTCTTATGCTACCATGATCACTGTTCATTCGGCACTGCCGTTACCATGATCTCTGGCGGCTTGGTGCTCCACCTTCTCTGAGATTGTCGTAGGTGTCAGGGGGTGGTCCCCCTGGTCGCGTGGTCCCCTTTGCTCATCCAGAAATAACTTGGATTGGGCTTTTACTCGCCAAATCGCTTTATGGTTTGGGCTGGGCCTGGACTGCTGGGCTATAAGCTTTTTGCTGATGCCAGGTCCCGTTATTTTGCTCCGGACCTCTTGGGATGGTCAGGCTTCTGGGCCATCAAGGCCTTGGCTGTGAATTTCGTCCATATAAGTTGCCCCCCTGCCCCAGGTCATGGAGATGTTATCATTTCTGGTTTGGGGTTAAAAATGACTTTACTGTGCGTGTTTTGGGCTTTCGGAGTGATGACTATGTCTGGCTATTGGTTCTGACCAAGATTGGGACATGCTTCCGTTTGCCGGCGATGCTGGGATAGCAATGTGCACATGTCACCATCGGGTGAGCTCGTGGATACGACTTTTTTGGCGTGTCCTATCACTTGCTTGTCTCAAATTTAATTCTTCACGCATACATATACGTCCCTCGTAAAAAAGGGGGGGAGGTCTCTTGGTTTTTTGGTATGTGGTTTCGAGTTCCACCCTCTCTCGTGCTCTCTTCCCTTTTTGTGCATTCGAAGTGTTTTGACTCGGACTCTGGGGTGACTTACGACATCTTCGTCTCTGGTTTTTCTCTTCTTTTAGCGTTTCACTAGGTACATCTTTCTTCCTTTCTCCTTACTATTTCGATTTGGATCCATTTAACCCTCCCTGGTGGGATTTTAGGTTCCGCTTTTTGGTCTAGAGATTTAGTTATTTCAGAGAACACTATGACAATCTTTCTTCCCTTTGGCGATTTGTAGACCGTTCTTCAGTGGCGAGGTATCCTTACTTAGGGCCTGGTGTCTGAAACCCTTATTTTTGGCAGATTATGCCTTTCATTTCCCTTCCCTTCATTCTGGCGTGAGATCCGACTTTTTGATGGAAAAATTTGTTGTTTCTTCCTCTTTCGAATCGGAATCCGTTAATGGGGAGGTCGACGAGACCACCACGGCTTCCTCTAGCTGGCGTTCCCTTTTCGCCGGCGGTGGAGTCCTTGAGTCTACTCCCGCAGCTTCATCTCTAGTGCCTTCAGCGGAGGCAGTACCTCTTTTTGCCCTGCCTCCTGGTTATCTGACTAGAACGAAGGAAGGGAAATCCGAGTAGGCTCTACCCCCCGTTTCTAAAAAAAAAACTCCTCGCGAACCGTCCTGACCTGACTTGTTGTGCGGAAGGGACCCCTAGTTGTCTTGATGATGAGGATTTGGAGGAGTTAAGGCATGAGTATCACTTTCCTGATTTCGTGGAATTACATTCCCCTGGGAAGCACGAAAGGTGCAATTTTATCCTCCCTGAACTCACTTGCTTCTTCGAGTCTGAATTTCGGGCTGGTCTTCGATTTCCTATCCATATCTTCATCTGAAATATTCTCGAATTCTACAACGTCTGCCTAGCCCAGCTGTCTCCCAATGGTTGGGGCCTTTTGGTTGGTTTCCTCGTCCATTGGTTTGAGAGCGGGAACCTTCCCCCTTCTCTCTATACGAGAATTTGCTTTCCTTTTCCAGTTGAAGTCCTCTCCCTCCTCANAATGACTTTGCAGATTATGGATTTGTGATTAGTTAGACTAAGAATATAAGTAGTTCATCTTAGCCAAAGGACTAAGACTACGTCCACTATTAACGAAGCTTCTTACTCGCTGANATGGTTGGGGCCTCCTGGTTGGTTTCCTCGTCCATTGGTTTGAGAGCGGGAACCTTCCCCTTCTCTCTATACGAGAATTTGCTTTCCTTTTCCAGTTGAAGTCCTCTCCCTCCTCAGGTTTCTTGTATTTTGCTAAACGACTAAAGGTGAAGACTCTAATCTCCGGGCTTTCATTTTCCAATAAATGATGGAAATTGAGGTTCTTTTTTGCCAAGGATGATTCCTGGGAGTTGTCAGGGGAGCCTGGCGACGTTCTTCATGTTCCAAGATCTTGGGGGGTCCCAAGGAACACTCGTAAGGCTAATCTATTGGCCGCATTCCCCTTTGTTATCTTCTTTTCTCCTCCTTTTTTTTTGTGTTTCTAACTTTTGATCTGGTTTACAGAATTCTGCCCAGTACTCGACATGAAAGAGGCAGCCCGAATTCCTAGAATTTAGGTCTTTAGGTTGAGGGACTTCTTCGACTTGGTGACCAACGAGAACCTCGCTAAACACGGGCTTGGACCGCTCATTATCCAAGCTTCAAAGGCTGCTCCACCTTCTGTCTCCCCGTCGGGCAACATGGACCAAGATTTGATCATGGCGGTGTTCTCGGATACCGAGCAGTCGAGAAAGAGGAAGTGATTGGCGAAGGGAGGCCAACTGCCACCCAAGCAGGCATCAGCCACTGGGCCCATACCCATTTCTTTGGGACAGAAAAGTGGAGTCGTTCCTCCCCGAGGGGATGCTGTCGTGCCCCCGCCTTCTCCTGTAATTTCCAAGGGCGACATTGGCTCGGAGGGGACTTCAGCAGACAAGCTCGAATTTTCAGCCCCCCATTCTACCTCACCTGAGACGATTCCTCTGAAGGGTGGAAGAGGGGAGTCCATCCCTTCTAAGTCTAAGGTGCGTGGGGGGCGGCTTTCTTCGCGATCTTGAAGCCGCAGCGGCGATGGAGGTTCCCTTTAAAAAGAAGATCTAGCATATCATCCAAGGCCTGGTCGAGGTACCTTCTTGTTTTGTTAATTTACTCAGTCATTCTTGAATTCTTTCCCTATTTTTCGCGTTGATCGATCCTTTTTTTTTGTAGTCGCTTGCATGCGTGAAGATGTTGGATATCCATCATGAGCGGGATCTCTAGAAAGCTCAGGATGCTCTTGATATTATGACGGCCAGCAAGGATGTTGCCGAGGGAAAACTGCAGGTTCTGGTTTCTAAGGTTGCAGAATTGAAGAGGATTAACGATGAGTTGGACTCCCACCGTCAGAACCATATCGCACTCAAAAATTCACAGATTGGGGGTTTGGAGGCTAAACTCAAGGCTAAAGATACAGACCTCACAGCCAAGGACAAAGAAATCAAAGCCAAGGATGTAGACCTGAAGGCCAAGGATTTCGAGCTGTCGTCTTTGCGGGCCCGGGTGGCTGAGCTGTTGAGAGAGGGCATCTCTGCCTTTGTGAAAGGGTTCCTGAACTGTAGGGATCAAATCGAGGATGCTCATCCTGACCTTGACCTTCATTATTTTGTGTCGCGGCTTGAGTACAAGAAGGGGTCCGTTGCTGTTGAAAAGGTTGTGGTGTTAGGTGCTAAGAGGGCCTCCGTTTCTAAGGAGCCCAATGTTCCAGCCTAGAGGACTGACGAGGGAGTCGGCGATANAACTGTAGGGATCAAATCGAGGATGCTCATCCTGACCTTGACCTTCATTATTTTGTGCCGCGGCTTGAGTACAAGAAGGGGTCTGTTGCTGTTGAAAAGGTTGTGGTGTTAGGTGCTAAGAGGGCCTCCGTTTCTAAGGAGCCCAATGTTCCAGCCTAGAGGACTGATGAGGGAGTCGGCGATTNCAAGAAGGGGTCCGTTGCTGTTGAAAAGGTTGTGGTGTTAGGTGCTAAGAGGGCCTCCGTTTCTAAGGAGCCCAATGTTCCAGCCTAGAGGACTGACGAGGGAGTCGGCGATAGTGGTAAGGCGGCTACCTGAGGTGGACCCGTAGTTGTTTCTCCCTTTTGATTTTTGGTGATTCGACGAGGATCTTTGTAGCACTTTATCTTTGTAATTTTTGGTTTAGAACGGCTTCTTACTAGGAATGTTGTTGTTCTCTTATTGCTTGTAAACGATATCTTCTTCCCTGATTCTGTTGAATGAAAGTGATGATGTTGTTTGTTGACTTCGAGATCCTTAATTTATGGTTCCTGAGTTGTTTCATGTGGTCGTGGTGGGGCCAAGGGCTTGGCCTTGTGTAGCCAAGCTAACTTGGCCCTTTTTCAAGGCGGGTTAATTGTAGACCAGTGCAAGATGGCAGATTCAGCCAAAAATCCCATGGGGCNTCTTCCCTGATTCTGTTGAATGAAAGTGATGATGTTGTTTGTTGACTTCGAGATCCTTAATTTATGGTTCCTGAGTTGTTTCATGTGGTCGTGGTGGGGCCAAAGGCTTGGCCTTGTGTAGCCAAGCTGACTTGGCCCTTTTTCAAGGCGGGTTAATTGTAGACCAGTGCAAGATGGCAGATTCAGCCAAAAATTCCATGGGGCCATTTTGGTCTTTTTGCACACCTTTCTCTGTACTCTAGACATGACAGTTTCATCTGTTAAAGAACGTGTGCTGCCAGTGGGGATAGTGGTTCGTTGATCGTGACACTTTGGTGATTCCCACGACGCCACGTGTTCTTTACTTAAATGCGAGGGACATGCATTAATTGCGCCCGACTGAGATGATGGATGCACGTTAGTTAGGGTTATAAATGGGCGTTTCTAGGGACTGACTACCTTACCTTAGGCATTAGAACCTTTTGCTTTCTCCATGGTCGCGACTCTTCTCCTTCAATGCCTTCAAGGGAAGATATTATCCTCCTGTTCTCATAGCTAGGGTCCTTCTTTCTTCTCTCGATGCTATGGAACATCTCTTTCTAGATGTTGAGGCTAGTGAGATTGGGGAGGAAGAGGCTCATACTCTTGCCAGGCATTTTGATATCCCATCTGGTATGGTTGCGCGTCATGCTAATACGTGTCGTTTTCATTATTTGGTCTAGGACGAGGCCTGTTTCTTTGAGGCCCCTTTCCTATTAGGGCTATGGTTCCCCATTCCCTCATTTATCAGAGAGGTCTTATATTTTTTTCGATTTCTGTCCCACCATGCTCCTTTCTGCAGCCTGGGCAGTCCTGCTAGGCTTTGCAGCGATGTGGGGGAGGTTGTTTCCCTAGTCTAGGGCTAATGTTCCAGAGTTTCTTCATTTGTTCCGCCCCGAGGAGGTGTCTGAGTTTTACCATTTTACTCCCAGGAGGGGAGGAGAAGTTCTCATTTCTAACCTTCCTCCGGATCCTAAAGGGTGGAGGAGAAGGTATTTCTTCGTTTCTGGAGTTGGTTGGGAATACGAAACCTATTTTCCAGTGACCGCTAGGGTTCCTACTGAATGGGGTCAATGCAGGAATCTGGGTAGGTTCCTATCTATTGATTTTCTTCTATTATATTTGTTAATCGTTGAGGATTCCTAGTAAGCCCAGGTTATTACATCTTCCTCGGGGGGTGATAACTTTGTTTGCCTTTGTGGCTGCAGACGAGCTGTCGCCTTTATCGGGCGAGGAGCTGAGTAGAGTCAGATATGCTCGAGCTTGTCCTCCATTTTCATTTACGGAGCTAATGTGTCACATTCCATCCTCTTCTTTGACTAGCCGTGAGTGTCCGACCTCTCGCAATTGTTCATAGTTTTGTCGAGGCCCTTACTTTTCTCTTTGGTCTGTTTATGTAGTTCCTTCGTACCTAGTTACACAACGGGGGGCAATCCTAGAGCAGGTAGGTCAAATGAGGTGAGCCATGAGTTCCAAGCCTCCTAACAAGAGGGCTCGTCAAGGAGGGGATTATATGGGCTCGGCTACAAGCATTGGCAGTGAAGTCCCGACCTCATCGCCGACTACTAGGTCCCCGTCTGGTGTCGTAGAGGCGATGATACCTGAGCCGAGGTCTGTTGCAACAGTGGGTCGAGTTGTGATTAGTGCAGTAACAGGACCGGTTCGGCGAGGTTTCAACTCCACCGGTGTCGCTGGCCCCAGCTCGGCGGGTGCTTCGCCTGTTCCTTCAATCGATCCCGAGGGCAGTTTGCTGAGGAATGTGAGTCTGAGCAACTGCGTGTTGATGGGATTGATCCCTCAGGCTGACCTGAGACGTTCTGTGGACCTTTCTTTCTGAGCCCGCAACCGGGAAGCGCTTCACACCCTTCTTGAGGTAATCCTACCTTCTGCTTCGTTATTCCCGTCTTTGCTTCTGTAATGCTTTTAATTTTTCTCTTTGTTCTCAGTCTGCAACGCATGTCTGCGTGCTTGGGACAGAGAGCTCCGGGAAGTTCGTCAACGAAATCTCGATCTCTTGAATTGGGGTCTGGCCACCGAGGCGGAATTGGAGTGGGCTCTCGACCAATAAGCTCAGATTTTTAAGCAGTTGGTTGCTAGCACTTCTGCCGAGGTGTTCTTCAAGAGGAATTAGCTCATTTTAGAGAAGATTGTGAAGCCCGGACCCGGGAACTACTTGATTCTGTTGTTGCTTAGTCTTTATTGAAGAGCCAACTAAGGGAGTTACAGGCCACAAATGTCGAGCTGGGCAACTCTTTGGCGGTTGAACGTCAGGTGGTTGAGAGTTAGCGAAAGGAAATTGAGAAATCCCGACTGGAGGCGGCTAGGGCCTTTGTAGATGGTTTTTTCAATTTTGCCGACTAGGCAAATGAGGAATTCCCTGACTTGGATCTTGAGCGGTTTCAGTCGCGGTTTGATGCTCCTCCGGATGATGGTGTTTCTGCTGCTGCTCCACCGGGTCCTTCCTCCGAAGAGCTTTAAAGATCTGTTTTTGTGTTTTTTGTTTGTTTTTTTTTAAACATTTTTTTGTAATGGAATTTGTAAACACTTTTTATTTTCCTTCTGCATTTTTTGATGTGATGTATCTGCTGGTACTGACGTTATGTTACCTTTCCCCTTGCTCCAAAGAGGCCTTGGTTTGTTTGGAGTAATGTTAGTTTCTGGGTAGTTTTTGGGCTATGCACAGCCGCATGATTTTCGGGTAGCATGCAAAATGGCTGTTCATTTAAGCTAACTGTTAAAAGGTTCACCCACCTCNTCCATGGGGCCATTTTGGTCTTTTTGCACACCTTTCTCTGTACTCTAGACATGACAGTTTCATCTGTTAAAGAACGTGTGCTGCCAGTGGGGATAGTGGTTCGTTGATCGTGACACTTTGGTGATTCCCACGACGCCACGTGTTCTTTACTTAAATGCGAGGGACATGCATTAATTGCGCCCGACTGAGATGATGGATGCACGTCAGTTAGGGTTATAAATGGGCGTTTCTAGGGACTGACTACCTTACCTTAGGCATTAGAACCTTTTGCTTTCTCCATGGTCGCGACTCTTCTCCTTCAATGCCTTCAAGGGAAGATATTATCCTCCTGTTCTCATAGCTAGGGTCCTTCTTTCTTCTCTCGATGTTATGGAACATCTCTTTCTAGATGTTGAGGCTAGTGAGATTGGGGAGGAAGAGGCTCATACTCTTGCCAGGCATTTTGATATCCCGTCTGGTATGGTTGCGCGTCATGCTAATACGTGTCGTTTTCATTATTTGGTCTAGGACGAGGCCTGTTTCTTTGAGGCCCCTTTCCTATTAGGGCTATGGTTCCCCATTCCCTCATTTATCAGAGAGGTCTTATATGTTTTTCGATTTCTGTCCCACCATGCTCCTTTCTGCAGCCTGGGCAGTCCTGCTAGGCTTTGTAGCGATGTGGGGGAGGTTGTTTCCCTAGTCTAGGGCTACTGTTCCAGAGTTTCTTCATTTGTTCCGCCCCGAGGAGGTGTCTGAGTTTTACCATTTTACTCCCAGGAGGGGAGGAGAAGTTCTCATTTCTAACCTTCCTCCGGATCCTGAAGGGTGGAGGAGAAGGTATTTCTTCGTTTCTGGAGTTGGTTGGGAATACGAAACCTATTTTCTAGTGACCGCTAGGGTTCCTACTGAATGGGGTCAATGCAGGAATCTGGGTAGGTTCCTATCTATTGTTTTTCTTCTATTATATTTGTTAATCGTTGAGGATTCCTAGTAAGCCCAGGTTATTACATCTTCCTCGGGGGGTGATAACTTTGTTTGCCTTTGTGGCTGCAGGCGAGCTGTCGCCTTTATCGGGCGAGGAGCTGAGTAGAGTCAGATATGCTCGAGCTTGTCCTCCATTTTTGTTTACGGAGCTAATGTGTCACATTCCATCCTCTTCTTTGAGTAGCCGTGAGTGTCCGACCTCTCGCAATTGTTCATAGTTTTGTCGAGGCCCTTACTTTTCTCTTTGGTCTGTTTATGTAGTTCCTTCGTACCTAGTTACACAACGGGGGGCAATCCTAGAGCAGGTAGGTCAAATGAGGTGAGCCATGAGTTCCAAGCCTCCCACCAAGAGGGCTCGTCGAGGAGGGGATTATATGGGCTCGACTACAAGCATTGGCAGTGAAGTCCCGACCTCATCGCCGACTACTAGGTCCCCGTCTGGTGTCGTAGAGGCGATGATACCTGAGCCGAGGTCTGTTGCAATAGTGGGTCGAGTTGTGATTAGTGCAGTAACAGGACCGGTTCGACGAGGTTTCAACTCCACCGGTGTAGCTGGCCCCAGCTCGGCGGGTGCTTCGCCTGTTCCTTCAATCGATCCCAAGGGCAGTTTGCTGAGGAATGTGAGTCTGAGCAACTGCGTGTTGATGGGATTGATCCCTCAGGCTGACCTGAGACGTTCTGTGGACCTTCCTTTCTGAGCCCGCAACCGGGAAGCGCTTCACACCCTTCTTGAGGTAATCATACCTTCTGCTTCGTTATTCCCGCCTTTGCTTCTATAATGCTTTTAATTTTTCTCTTTGTTCTCAGTCTGCAACGCATGTCTGCGCGCTTGGGACAGAGAGCTCCGGGAAGTTCGTCAACGAAATCTCGATCTCTTGAATTGGGGTCTGGCCACCGAGGCGGAATTGGAGTGGGCTCTCGACCAATAAGCTCAGATTTTTAAGCAGTTGGTTGCTAGCACTTCTGTCGAGGTGTTCTTCAAGAGGAATTAGCTCATTTTAGAGAAGATTGTGAAGCCCGGACCCGGGAACTACTTGATTCTGTTGTTGCTCAGTCTTTATTGAAGAGCCAACTAAGGGACTTACAGGCCACAAATGTCGAGCTGGGCAACTCTTTGGCGGTTGAACGTCAGGTGGTTGAGAGTTAGCGAAAGGAAATTGAGAAATCCCGACTGGAGGCGGCTAGGGCCTTTGTAGATGGTTTTTTCAATTTTGNACGCTAAGCTGAAAGGTGTCTCGCCAGTTGATGTCCTTACTGTTGTTCGGTACGCCCATAGTACCGCTGGGAGGTGATCTACCCCATTGCGACTTTGAAGCTTCTAACCTGATTTTCAACGCTAACTGGATCGTTCTGATGGTTACTTCGGCTTGTCCATTGGACTGCGGGTGCGCGAGAGCTGAAAAATAATTTTGGATCCCTAGTGCTTCGCAAAAACCCGTGAATGTAGGATTATCAAATTACTTCCTGTTGTTCGAGACGACTACTCTAAGGACACCAAAACGACATATGATGGATTTCCAAATGAATTTTTTGATTTTCTACGCCGTAATCTTGGCCAGAGGCTCTACTTCAACCCATTTTGTAAAGTAATCTACTGCGACCACGACAAACTTACACTGTCCGACCCCTGTTGGCAGGGGGCCCATGATGTCTAACCCCCACTACTGAAAGGGCCAAGGGGCTGACCATGAGGGTGAGTTGCTCTGGCGGACAGTGTGGCAAATTGCCGTGAATCTGGCAAGTTTGACATTTTTTTACTATCTCCTTGGCATTCTTGGACATGGTTGGCCAAAAGTAGCCTTGCTGTAGCGCCTTATTCGCCAATGCCCTTACTCCAATGTGGTTTTCGCGCATCCCTTCGTGTATTTCTCTCAGGATGTAATTTGCTTCAGGCTCAGATACGCATTTTATTAGTGGAAACTAAAAACTTCTTTTGTACAAGTTACCTCTGACCAGCGTGAATCTTGTTGCCCTGGATCTCAACTTCGCAACTTTCTTTGGGTCTCTGGGTAGAACTCCGTCTAGCAGGAATGATCTAATGGGGCCATCCAGGAAGCCTCTCCTTCAACTGGGAGGGTCTAAATTTCTCCGTTTAGCTCGACGTTGAGCCGTACGCTAGGCTGGGTCAGCGTCTCGATGGGTATCTGCCCAGGGAGGCCCTGTTCACCAATGGTGGCCAGTTTGGCCAAGGCGTCTGCCCGACAATTATCTTCTCAGGGAACTTGAACCAGTTCGACTGATACAAATTTTCTCAGGAACTTCCACACTTCGGTCACGTAGAATGCCATCTTCTCATCTCTGGCGGCGTACTCTTCCTCGACTTGTCTTACTGCTAGTTGTGAGTCACTGTAGATCATGATCTGTTGTGCTTCCATTGATAGAGCCAGGTTTAAGCCGGCTATGAGTACTTCATATTCTGCCTCATTGTTGGATGCTTGGAAGTTGAATCTCAAGGCATATTCTTGGTCGTAACCTTCTGGGGATGTAAGGATGAGGCCTGCTCCGCATCTTTGGGCATTTGAGGCCCCATCTACATACAACTTCCACATCGGTAAGTCGTCGCAGTCTTCAATACTCTCTTCGGGTGGTGCGGTAAACTCGGCCAAAAAGTTAGCCAAGATTTGGCCTTTGACCATGGTTCTAGGCTTGAACTTGATGTCAAATTTGCTAAGCTCCATTGCCCATTTGACGAGTCTTCCCAACGCCTCCGGTTTATGCAAGACCTATCTCATTGGTTGGTCCGTCAGGATCTCGATGGTGTGTGCCTGGAAGTACGGCCTTAGTCTTCGGACTACCATCAATAGAGCTAGCACGAGCTTTTCCATTTTTGGGTGTCTCTCTTTGGCTCCTCGGAGGGCCTTGCTGCAGAAGTAGACGGACTGTTGGATTCTTTCTTTGTCTTTTACCAGGGCAGCGCTAACCGAGAATTCTGATACGACCAAATAGAGGGTTAGGATGTCTCCTTCTTTAGGACTTACCAGCATGGGTGGGGAGGCCAGGTAAGCCTTGAGGGATTGAAAGGCCTTATCGCATTTTTCATCCCAACGGAAAGGCTGCTTTTAACACTTTGAAGAAAGGCTGGCATTTATCGTTGGATCACGAGACGAAGCAGTTAAGCGTCGCTATTCTTCCCGTTAGGCGCTACGTTTCCTTGGTGTTGGTAGGGGGTTTCATTTCGAGGATGAACTTAACCTTTTTGGGGTTTGCTTCGATGCCCTTTTTGTTGACTATGAACCCTAGGAACTTCCCTGCTGATACCCCAAAGGCGCATTTTTCTGGGTTCAACTTCATTCTGTATTGGCGCATAATCTCAAAAAGATTCCCCAAGGTGGTGGATATGTGATTCGACCTTAAGTGATTTTACCAGCATATCGTCTATGTAGACTTCCACGGTCAGGCTGAGCTTTTCGCAGAACATTCTGTTGACTAGTCTCTGATAGGTAGCTCTGGCATTTTTTATGCCGAAGGGCATCACTTGGTAGCAATATACCCTTGTTTTGTGATGAACGATGTCTTCTCCTGGTCGTTGGGGTCCATTCTGATTTAATTGTAACCCGAAAATGCGTCCATGAAGTTGAGGAGCTCGTGGCCAGCGATTGCGTCGACAATCAGATCTATTCGAGGCAAAGGGAAACTATCCTTGGGGCATGTCCAGTTCAGGTTGGTAAAGTCAATACAAAGTCGTCATTTGCAGTTCACCTTTCTTACGAGCACGACATTGGCTAGCCAAGTCGGGTAATCAACCTCTCTGATGGCCTTGGCCTGTAGCAGCTTAGCCACCTCCTCGTTAATGGCTTTTTGCCTTTTCAGCGCGAAGCTTCTTCTCTTATGCCTANAGGACTTACCAGCATGGGTGGGGAGGCCAGGTAAGCCTTGAGGGATTGAAAGGCCTTGTCGCATTTTTCATCCCAACGGAAAGGCTGCTTTTAACACTTTGAAGAAAGGCTGGCATTTATCGTTGGATCACGAGACGAAGCAGTTAAGCGTCGCTATTCTTCCCGTTAGGCGCTACGTTTCCTTGGTGTTGGTAGGGGGTTTCATTTCGAGGATGAACTTAACCTTTTTGGGGTTTGCTTCGATGCCCTTTTTGTTGACTATGAACCCTAGGAACTTCCCTGCTGATACCCCAAAGGCGCATTTTTCTGGGTTCAACTTCATTCTGTATTGGCGCATAATCTCAAAAAGATTCCCCAAGGTGGTGGATATGTGATTCGACCTTAAGTGATTTTACCAGCATATCGTCTATGTAGACTTCCACGGTCAGGCTGAGCTTTTCGCAGAACATTCTGTTGACTAGTCTCTGATAGGTAGCTCTGGCATTTTTTATGCCGAAGGGCATCACTTGGTAGCAATATACCCTTGTTCTGTGATGAACGATGTCTTCTCCTGGTCGTTGGGGTCTATTCTGATTTAATTGTAACCCGAAAATACGTCCATGAAGCTGAGGAGCTCGTGGCCAGCGNTGGGGTCCATTCTGATTTAATTGTAACCCGAAAATGCGTCCATGAAGTTGAGGAGCTCGTGGCCAGCGATTGCGTCGACAATCAGATCTATTCGAGGCAAAGGGAAACTATCCTTGGGGCATGTCCAGTTCAGGTTGGTAAAGTCAATACAAAGTCGTCATTTGCAGTTCACCTTTCTTACGAGCACGACATTGGCTAGCCAAGTCGGGTAATCAACCTCTCTGATGGCCTTGGCCTGTAGCAGCTTAGCCACCTCCTCGTTAATGGCTTTTTGCCTTTTCAGCGCGAAGCTTCTTCTCTTATGCCTAATAGGTTTGCAGCTTGGATCAATGCTCAAACGATACACGATCACTGCGGGGTCTATTCCCTCCATATCCTCTTGTTTCCAGGTGAAAGCATCAGCATTTGCCTTTAGGAATGAGATGAGCTTCTCCTTGATAGACGGGAACAACATTGACCCTATGAACACCACGTACCCCGAGTCTTCATCCAACTGTACGGGCTCTAACTGCTCCGTAGGGGTAGGCTTGGTATCTAGTTTGTCTCTCATGTCCAGGTCCTCAAGCTGGACCGATTCCACCTCCCTTTGTTTCATCGACACAACATAGCACTCTTTGGCCAAGCGTTGGTTTCCCCTGACCATGCCAACCCCATTCTCCGTGGGAAATTTCATCACCAAATGATATGCCGAAGGTATCGCTTTGATGGATTTAAGAGATGGCCTACCCAACAGGATGTTGTAGGCGGATGAAGCGTCTACTACCAGGAACTGAGCAGTGGTCGTAGCCTGGCAGGGTTGTTCCCCGACGGTGAGGATGAGTTGGATGGATCCAACTGGCAGGACCTTTTCGCCCGAGAAACCTAGTAGGTGGGATTTCATAGGTTCAAGGTTCGACCTTTCTATGCCCAGTTGGTTGAAAGCTAACAAGAAAATGATACCAGCGGAGCTTCTGTTGTCAACGAGTACTCGGTGCACAATTTTGTTGGCGATGATCGCCTTTATGACCAGGGGGTCGTCATGTGGCTGTTGGCATTCTTTGAGGTCCGCATCCGAGAAGGTGTCTCTATTTCTCGATGAGGCACCTTTTCGTACGGTATGGATTTCAAGGTGATCTTTCGAACGTGCCTTTCGAGCATGTGCTCTACGTGCTGAGCTGGATTCGCCTCCTCCAGCAAACCCGCCAGAGATTACGCAAATTTTGCCAAGGGATTGTTGGTGCTGCTGAGGGGGTTCTGGGGTAGCTCGGTCTTCTCGACCTTGATTATTCCAGGCTTTTCCATCTACCGCCAAGTAGTGGCGCAGGTGTCCCCTCTAGATCACATATTCTATCTCTTTCTTGAGTTGTATGGAGTCGTTTGTCTCATGGCCGATGTCTTTGTGGTACTCACAATACTTAGTAGCATCCCGCCTGCTGGGGTCAGATTTTATTTATAGTGGCCATCGGATGAATCTCTCGTTTTGGACCTCATGGAGGACTTGAGCGATCAAGGTGACAAGGGGTGGGAGTTGAGCTGCAGCTCCCGCGGAAAAGGTCCTAGTCGATCTCGAACATTTCCTCTCCTTTTAGGGGAAGGCTTTCTTCCTCTTCTCGGAGAACGGTCTNCTCGAACATTTCCTCTCCTTTTAGGGGAAGGCTCTCTTCCTCTTCTCGGAGAGCAGTCACTTCTCGGGGATCGATCGCGCCTTTTATCTCTTTTGGGGCTATGGTCTCGCTTCTTCTTGTCCCCTTCCGGCATTGGCAAACTTCTTTTTAAGCGAAGAGCTTCTTCGCCGTTGATGTACTTTTCATNCTCTTTTGGGGCTATGGTCTCGCTTCTTCTTGTCCCCTTCCGGCATTGGCAAACTTCCTTTTAAGCGAAGAGCTTCTTCGCCATTGATGTACTTTTCAACCTTTGCTAACACCTCGGCCATAGTAGCCTGAGGGTTCTTAGCAATCAAGAAGAGAAAGTCCTTGGATTGCACTCCGAGCCCCAACATGAAGATGGTTAATGCGAATTTATCGTCCACACTTTTCACCTTTAGGCGTTCCTGGTTGAAGCGTTGCACGTAACTTCTGAGGGACTCGTTTGGTCCCTGTTTGACGCTCAGCAGGTGGTAGGACGACTTTCTATACGTCCTTGCTTCGATGAAATGTGAGACGAACTGTATTGACAGTTCCCTGAAGGAGGAGTTTGACGCCAGTTGTAACCTATTGAACCAAGCTATTGCCGAACCCTTTAGGGAGATGGCAAAACCTCAGCAATGAATCTGGTCAGGATACCCATGGAGTTCCATCTAATTCTTGTAGGAGTTTAAGTGGTCAACTGGGTCTTTGGTCCCGTCGAATGCTTCTACCAATGGCATTCGGAACTTCTTAGGGAGAAGGAAATAGAGGACCTCAAGTGTAAATGACGACTCTGTTTGCTGGACTAAGGCATCCATGGTGTCGAGGGCCTTCCCTCTAACCACTTCTTTCATGTTGCCCAGCTCTTGTTGGAGTTCACGGATTCTCTTNTTCTTGTAGGAGTTTAAGTGGTCGACTGGGTCTTTGGTCCCGTCGAATGCTTCTACCAATGACATTCGGAACTTCTTAGGGAGAAGGAAATGGAGGACCTCAAGTGTAAATGACGACTCTGTTTGTTGGACTAAGGCATCCATGGTGTCGGGGGCCTTCCCTCTAACCACTTCTTTCACATTGCCCAGCTCTTGTTGGAGTTCACGAATTCTCTACTCCCATATGCGATCATCTATTTTGAGTGGGGGATGAGGTCTGTCCTGTTGGAAGGCAGCAGTGGCTCGGCTATGGGCCTCGTCCTCATTCTGTCCTTCAGGACGTCTTCTCCGATGGTTTTCTCTGGAGTGACTGTGCTCATGGAGCTCTGTGACCCCATTTGGTGGAGCTTGGAGTCCTCGAAAAGGAGCGTTGTGATCTGCTGGCGGTGGAGGGGGCTCTTGTTGAGCTGGTGGGAATGGAGGGAGTTGGTGAGTCCGTATCCATTCCAACAGCTCCTAGTTTTATTTCATAAGTTGCATCATGGTTCGGTGAAAAGTATACATCCCCTCGAGATGGGGAAAGTTCGTCGCTATGAAGTGGTTTGCAATGTCCACTTCTGGAGTCAGGGGATTCTCTGGCAGGTTCTGGTGGGCTTGAGGGTTGGCAGGAGCTTTACTCATATTCCGAGTTGAAACCATCAAATAGAAATCAGATAAGGAAACGATGAAAAGCGTTCCCATAGACGGTGCCAACTGATGGTGCTCGAATTTTAGGGGCCAAGCCCGATTATGATGGGATGGCGTTACGAAATGCCTTTGCAGATTATGGATTTGTGATTAGTTAGACTAAGAATATAAGTGGTTCACCTTAGCTGAAGACTAAGGCTACGTCCACTATCAACGGAGTTTTTTGCTCGCTGGATTTATATATTCATCGGTTGGCGAAATGCTTCTAGTAATTTGGAGACTCGCGGTCCACTTATAAAGGATAAGGGGCTAGGTATTCTCTCTTATTTTTCTGCATTCTTTGTCTTCTTAGCACTCACTGATCTTCTTCTTCTTCTTCTTTTTTTTTTTTTT
>CAUOFW020004891.1:276974-297197 GCA_963454935.2 Ilex paraguariensis | reverse complement strand
CCCCCTCCTGCTTCTTCTGCCACCACGATCACTGTTCATCCGGCGTCCCTGTTCATCCGGCGCTGCCGTTGCCATGATTTCTGGCGGCTTGGTGTTCCACCTTCTCTGAGATTGCCGTAGGTGTTAGGGGTGGTCCCCCTGGTCGTGTGGTCCCCTTTGCTCATCTAGAAATAGTTTGGATTGGGCTTTTACTCTCCAAATCACTTTTATGGTTTGAGCTGGGCCTAGACTGCTAGGCTATAGGTTTTTTGTCGATGCCAGGTCCTGCTTTTCTGCTCCGGGCCTCTTGGGCTGGTCAAGCTTCTAGGCTATCAAGGTCTTGGCCGTGAATTTCGTCCATGTCAATGGTAATGGCAATAAACATAAAAATAAGAAGTGTTTTGTGGAGAAATAATTTTAAAAAATTAGAAGTTACTCTTTTTTTACTTACTTATATAAGTAATAAAATTATTTTGGACTTATTAGAAAATAACTAAAATAAGTTATTTCAAACAATATTTTTTTTCCAAGTAAGTGAAGTTTATAGGATTACATTTTTATGCAAAACAATTTATGGGACAATAAATTTATGGGACGATACAAGGTGAAACAATTTATGGGGCGATAGGAACATTTGGTGTTAAAATTTTCTTACTATACTAAAACATTTATATCCAAGTATACGAGGTTCTAATTTTAGCGGATAAAGAAAGATAAGTAATAGGCAAAAAGATCTTATTTTAAAGAGATTGATTTTATATTAATGATTTTTTTGTCAAAGTTTACATCTTAGTGGTATACATCGAAAAAGAAAAAAAAAAATAACTTTAGTAAAGTTCGAAAAGATCTAATCAAGTGAATTTAATTGTACATGAATGATCCTACAAGGAACGACGGTTTATAAGACCTAAATTCAACTACATTCCTTGTCTTTTTTTAAATTTATTAGTGTTTGTTTGTATTGAAAGTAACAGAAATGTCTTAGTTTACTAATTTATCCTTAACCATTATACAAATTTACATATTAACTATTCTAATAAGTTTATGTGGGGGAAGGGTCTGTTGGGAAAGAAGAAGGGTAAATTTGATATTTAATCAAATTTTTTGCATGATGTAAGCGTTTTAAGATTGTCAGTCACGTTCAATTACAGTAAGGGTCTGAATGAAGTGGATAGATAAATTAGAAGGGATAGTAATCAATTTTCAAAAAAGACAGGAAGTTAGACCTATTTATAAGAGATGTGACTGAAATTTACACTTAGNTCCTGTCAGTGATACATTATAATTGAGTAAATTTAGTGGCCCATATTTTGAAATTTTGATCCTCTAGCCACAAAGTTTGAAACATTGGCATCACTAGACATTATAGCCAGGGACTAGTGACTTTTGGTGGCATTAGTAGAAAATAGATAGAGTAACAATCTATAAAGTAACCTACATTTGAAGCTGCGATGTCACGTAAATTATGTTCTATTAGTATTTTTTATACGTTACAAACTCTTAATAATTTTTTATGCTTTAACCTTTTGCTCTTTTTTCAAATAATTCAACTTTGTTTTTCAATATTTAATAATTTTAATAAAAATATAATAAAAAAGAAATAAAACATGATTAATTTAAAAAAGTGAAGAGCGAAGATTTCAAAGAAAAAAAGCGAAGAGTTAGGAGAAGAAAATAAAATTTAATATGAATGATTTTGAAAGGGATGTTAGTGAATACTGAATGAATCTATTTGAGATCGTCGAATAAATTTATTGAAACTTACCCTATTTTATATTATAGATTCTTAGAGATAGTTTAGTGGTCAAACTTGCCCACTTCCAAGTAAGGGATCGCAAATTAAACACTTTTCATATACTCTAACAATCAACTCCTTGAGTTCGAGTGGATAGTAAACGTAAGCCTAGATAGTTTATAGTAAACAAAAAGTAATCACTCAATTTTACCATATGTCCAAAATTTATACACCAAGAGCTAAATTTAATTTCAAATCATCCATTAAAAATCCTAATGTATAGACTATTCGAATTCAAAGTTAATTGAGATTGAATAGGACATATGTATTGGCAATGTGACTGCTAACTTCTACTGTTCATTCATTTGAAAGCAAAATCCATTCAGTAACATGCCGGTCAAGTTGTGCCAACCTTTGATGGTGTTGCTGATTTGATAGCTTGACTCAAGTCCCTTTTTTATCCTCGTGGTATATGATAATTATTGGAGATACCTTTCCAATATGTAAAATTGTAATAACATCCCTGTTGGAGAATTTTTGAGTTTTTTTTTTTGAGCAATTTTATTGGTACTTAATTTATTGATTTATTTTTGTTGATCTATCAACGAGTTTTTGATCCAATGGTACTCTTTATATTGTGAAGGTTTTGTCTTCTTAAGGTCAAAGGTTCAAGCCCCATCCCTTTCCCAAAAAAAAAAAAAAAAATTTTTANTATTGATTTATTTTTGTTGATCTATCAATGAGTCTTTAATCCAATAGTTTTCTTTATATTGTGAAGTTTTTGTCTTCTTAAGGTCAAAGGTTCAAGCCTCATCCCCTTCCCAAAAAAAAAAAAAAAAATTTGCTGACTTAATTCACTATGACATTTGGATTGACTATGAACTCCATCAAATATTAGAACTTGGTGTTGATCTATTGATTCAACTGAAGCCACATCATTATGTCAACAAATTAGTTCAAATCTTTAGATCCAAATATGGTTACTCTGTTTTTTTTATTGATCTATCATTTTTATAAAAAAAAAAAAAAATTTTTACCAAAACTTCTGAACTTTCAATCTTATTTACCAAACTATTGTTGTTTTTTAGAAACACGTTTTTACAAAAAAATAATAATAATAAATTATACCCAGGAAACACAATTTTAAAATTGTTTACACTAATAAAAAAAAAATTGTTTGGTAAATGAAAAGTGCGGTGTTTTGGAAAAAAGATATATTAAAAACGATAACAAAATAATTGATTCCAAAATTTTTTGAACATTTTCAATCATAATTCAAATTTAGACTCAATTTTAAGTCTAAATTTGATTTGATATAGAACAATTCAATGGGTAAACTCAAATATCTACTCAATTTTTTTAAAAATATTCTTATTGTCCCCAAACTCATTTTTTTTAAAATTTTTTTCAGCAAAATATTTTATCCAATATTAAAACTTGTTTCTCACAAACTTCACTAATATTGACCAAAAGAAAAGGTAAGAATTTAACTGTTTTGAATTGTTCATTCGTGAACTTTTTACCCGTGTGTGTGTGTGAGAGAGAGAGTTAAAAATTACCGTTGAAGAATAGAGATAGGGATGGGCAGTGTGTTTGGTAGCGATGACAACGACTTTGAAGATTGAGGCAAAAACTTGTTCTATCGAATGAGTCTTTTAGGTTTAGATATGATAAAAAATTATTGTTGAAAATTCGATATAGGATTTGAGTTTTCCTCAATTTTTGTCAAGAATAAATTTTTTCTTAATTTAGTATAAGTTTGAATCTAAGGTTAAAGAAATTTTTTTTGTCATTTTAACTCAAATTTAAATTTAAATCTAAATTTAAGTCAATATAGGAAATGCTCTAACACGATATCTTAGGCTAATAATGAAACTTTTTNAATATAGGATTTGAGTTTTCCTCAATTTTTGTCAAGAATAAATTTTTTCTTAATTTAGTATAAGTTTGAATCTAAGGTTAAAGAAATTTTTTTTGTCATTTTAATTCAAATTTAAATTTAAATCTAAATTTAAGTCAAGATAGAAAATGCTCTAACACGATTTCTTAGGCTAATAATGAAACTTTTTTCTTAACAAACTTCCAAATCTCGGCGCCCCTAGACTTGAAGTTCTTTCACATTGAACCCTTAAATTTAATGACTACTGGCAGAATACCTCATACAACAATTTAAAGGAAGGGATGTCACTGTAAATTTAAGGGAGCATCAAAATTTTCTTAAAAATATTGTAACGTGACTCCTTCATAAAACTTTAATGTCTGCTTCTGCTATAGGACAAAGCTAAGGCTCTCAAGTGAAATAGATACCCAAAAATAACTTCTATTTCATTATATGTACATTTAAAAGCTGCTAATCCATCAAATCAAATTTTACGACTCTCCTAATTAGTTTCGCTATGATACCGAAATTTTATTTCGAGGCAACATGGAACACCGTCACTGATTTCTTAGTAATGTGGTGTCAATTTTTCGTAGGACCACTCATCTGCCCTTCTGTCTTTGATGTTATGTTGTCCAATGAAATTAACCTTGGTGGGTGCCAAACTTCATATTCGAATAATGGAACCATGAGCTCTACCAAAAAATTGTCAAAAGTAGTAGGATCTAATTAAATCAAAGGATAAATTACATCCATTTTCTAAGTTTGGTCGAATAACAATTGGTTCCCCTTTTGTTTGAAAAATAATACTGACTCCCTTTTGCTATAGTTGTCTGTAACAGATTCTCCCAACGGTTAATTTGCCATTAAAGAAATGTCTATAATTTGATGATGTAAGTAACCTAATTTTTATAAATGTCAAACATTATCCTTATTTAAGATGTGGAAAAGCTAAACCCATTGCCAAACACACCATATTTATATTATTAATATTATTGATTTCCAAACAAACACCTATTAATTGCATGTTTGTGTGATTTTCTATTAAAATTGAATATGTTATTACAGTACTTAATTAATTTTATGTTTAAATTAAAGTTTGAATTTTGGGTACAAAAGCAACTATGTTAATGGAATTGATGTGAATTTTGAGGTAAAAAGAAAGACTTGTCGGCAATCGTCAATTGGGAATATCCGTGCCTTGGGTAAATGCCTACCTTTAGAAGAGTCTAATCGAACAAGTTTCAAACCTGTTATCTTAATTAAATTATAGATCTGTTAGATTTGGTCTAACTTTTGGTGTAAAATTTATTTCATTAATAAGNTAAAACTTTAATGTCTGCTTCTGCTATAGGACAAAGCTAAGGCTCTCAAGTGAAATAGATACCCAAAAATAACTTCTATTTCATTATATGTACATTTAAAAGCTGCTAATCCATCAAATCAAATTTTACGACTCTCCTAATTAGTTTCGCTATGATACCGAAATTTTATTTCGAGGCAACATGGAACACCGTCACTGATTTCTTAGTAATGTGGTGTCAATTTTTCGTAGGACCACTCATCTGCCCTTCTGTCTTTGATGTTATGTTGTCCAATGAAATTAACCTTGGTGGGTGCCAAACTTCATATTCGAATAATGGAACCATGAGCTCTACCAACAAATTGTCAAAAGTAGTAGGATCTAATTAAATCAAAGGATAAATTACATCCATTTTCTAAGTTTGGTCGAATAACAATTGGTTCCCCTTTTGTTTGAAAAATAATACTGACTCCCTTTTGCTATAGTTGTCTGTAACAGATTCTCCCAACGGTTAATTTGCCATTAAAGAAATGTCTATAATTTGATGATGTAAGTAACCTAATTTTTATAAATGTCAAACATTATCCTTATTTAAGATGTGGAAAAGCTAAACCCATTGCCAAACACACCATATTTATATTATTAATATTATTGATTTCCAAACAAACACCTATTAATTGCATGTTTGTGTGATTTTCTATTAAAATTGAATATGTTATTACAGTACTTAATTAATTTTATGTTTAAATTAAAGTTTGAATTTTGGGTACAAAAGCAACTATGTTAATGGAATTGATGTGAATTTTGAGGTAAAAAGAAAGACTTGTCGGCAATCGTCAATTGGGAATATCCGTGCCTTGGGTAAATGCCTACCTTTAGAAGAGTCTAATCGAACAAGTTTCAAACCTGTTATCTTAATTAAATTATAGATCTGTTAGATTTGGTCTAACTTTTGGTGTAAAATTTATTTCATTAATAAGATAAATTATATTATAAATCCTTTTGAAAATCAATTTTAGGAATTTAGTAAGATTTTTTTATTTATATTTTGTATGTTTATTGTCGCATGAAATGAGATGACTTGGTATGATTAGATATAACAAAACTAAAGGTTAAAAATTAGAGAATTTCAAGATCAAGGGCAACATAGTCACTTTTTTAATTTTTGAGAAAAAAAAGAACAAAAATAACTGACAGGAGATGTTTGTTATTTCCCGTACAAGAGACTAATTATTATTTAACTAATGTTTCGTTTGGTAAGAAAGATAAAAAATAGGATGGATGAAAAATATGAGAAATACATTTTTTATCCTTCAAGAATGAATAGTAAGAAAAATACATTTTTCCTTCTTTTGTGTTTAGTTGGATGGATGGAAAATAAAAATCCTTTTTTTTTTTTTTTTTTGTGATGGGCTAGGGTTAGGGATGACAATCGAGATTTGTCGTGTCAAATTCGTATTGAGTCATTACGGGCTTGTGTCGAATAATAGTCAAACCTAATTTAACTCATTTAACTAATTATGTCGTATCGAGTTGCGAATTAACCTGTTTATTTTTGTATCGAGTTCGAATCGTGTCATCATGTTGAATCGAAAATTTTCACCATTAGTTAAGATGAAAAAATATATTTTTTTTTGAATTTAAAATTTTTATTTTTATTTTTTCATTTTTTTTTAAAATTTTTAAAAAAATATATATATACATACATATTTTACCGTTTTATTTTTATATGAAATTAATATATACATAATATATGTATATATAAAAAGATATATAGACAAATAAGATACATCTCAACACAAATAATTAAGTTTTCATTCACTTTCCTTTTTATTTTGGAGGGATTGATTTTGGTAAGTTAGAAGAAAAGTTCATCCATCCATTTTTCCATCCTTCCTACTTTTCTTTCTTAATAAACATGATATTTTATTTATCCTTCTAACTTTTCATCCTTCATNTCCTTCTAACTTTTCATCTTTCTAACTTTCCATCCTTCCAACTTTTTATTCTCCCACTTTTTCATCGTACCAAACGGAGCATAAGTGCCGGGAAAGGTTGATGTAATTTATCCTAAATCAAAATTGTGAATCAAGGTCTAAAAATTCCGAATTGAATATAAAAAATTTGAGTTTGATCTTAGTAAGTTTGAATGTTTCCTAAATCAAATTCTTCAAATTAAAAATTGGTCTTATTGGATCGCAATTTTAGATAATAATTTTTCATTATAGTAGAATATCCAATAACAAATAATAAAATAGGATTACCATGAAAGAAAAAAAATAAAAATTTGCTTTGACTAAGGCTGGTGACTTGCTTACTAGTCTACATGCAGTGAATATGAGTTGATACGGTTTTCGTTTTTATATTTTTTAAAAAAGAAAAAACTAATTTTTTTTTATGATAAAAATTAAAAATATAAAACATTTTTGATAATCATTTATATTTAAAAAAATTATGTAAATAAAAACAAAAAAATATTTAATATTATATCAAAAATCCACCATCCAATGTCACTTAAACGAGCTAAACCTACCACCAACAACCACCCAAATCCACCGAAAACCCACCCCCAAAACCCTTGAAATGCACCACTCAACACCACCTAAACCCATCACCCAACACCAACTAAAAACACCATCACCAGCAAACCCTTTGAAGCCCACCATCCAACATTCTCGAAAACCAACCCACAAACCCTCTCCTGCTACACTACCAACAACCACCCAAAACTCTCCTCTTGCTGAAGAACACCGATGAGAGGGAGAGAGAGACAGAGGCTGGAGAGGGGCAAGAGAGTAAGAGGCACAGAGACAAGAAAGGGAAAGGGAAAAGAACGGGAATGAGCTTTTTTACTCCGGTAATGAAAATTATTTTTATATTGCTAAGGAGGATCGAAGTGGAGATCTTATTAAAATCGCCCACAGGCGTCCGCATGTTTTGATTATTGGCTATTTTAAACAACATCATTTTAGATGTTTCCATGTTTTGCTCTTATTTTTAAAACGGAGCAGCAAAAACAAAAATAAAAAAATGATAAACAAAAACTCCATGTTATTAAATGCAACCTTAGTTACTCAATTTGCAGCACATAGTTTTTCACCATCGTCACATCACAAAAACTTTATTCTCAGATGTAGGAAAAGTATTAAACTTATTTCCCAATCTAAGAGTGAACTTTTAGTTTCTCAGTTTGTCGCATAGAGTTTTTTCCGAACCCATGTTTAAAATTTATTTTTTAAATTTAGGCACTTTTGAAAAAGCTTGAAATTACCTTTTTTAGACAAAATGTGAGAATTGCATAACACTTTTGAAACAGAAGAGTCCTAGTAATTGTAAAACACTTTAAAAACATCACTCCAAATCACAAAAAAAAGTTTGAGTTCCAAAAATAAGTTCGAAATTACCTGAATCCGAAAATAAAACTTTTGTACTGCATGACTATGATAAAAAAAAAAAAAATTTCTTGGAGCACAATTACTAGCTTTAGGACTCTGATTAAATTGGATTTTCAGTGCAGCAACAGTTGCTTGAATGCCCCATGAAAGCACCCTTCATTAACACCAACCGGAATCAATAATTGCATTGGTCACCTCTTTGCTTTCACCATCAAGCATGCATCACTCACCGCCCATGAAGATTGAGATGCCAAATGATGGGCAACCACATAAATGAGGGATCCAACATTGAGCTTTAAATAGGTCGGTATTTTGGAGAAGGGTGGGGGCTATTTTCACTCCCAAACATTAATTTTTTTACTATCAAACTATTGAGTTCATCTTTTTTTATATTCACTCAATTTTAATTAAATTCATCATAATATACATCCATGTAATAACAAGTCTATATTCTATCTTTTCACAATTATGATTTCATTCAATATCTCATTTCATTCATTCTACACCAAAAAACTTTTTTGATATGAATTAATTAAGATGAATATATCACTTTTTGTATCTGTACGTTATACATGCTAATTCTAACTTTTGTCAAAACAACTTCTATTAGATTAATACGAGACGTAGCAACTTAGTGTTTCTATAGTGAAGGCAACAACATTAACTTATCTTTGAATGGATACAAACTGGATCAAAACAATGCTTCTTTTTTCCTTCTTGTTGTAAAATTGTATAAATATGCTGGTATAAACTCTCAATCAAAAATAATTAAGCTTTACAGAATACCAAAACACACACAAAATAATAATAAAAATTCACACAATACACATATAGCCAAACCAAAAATTAAACCAAGAAAATACTAACATACATCTCACTAGAGAAATTCATACCGAAGAAACTCTAGTTTTGAGAATATAAAAGGAGACTTATTATTAAAGGGGTATGTATAACATAGGGTAGACTTAGTTAAAATAGAGTGAATATAAAGGTGGTGGAGTTAATAGTTTGATTATAAAAATTTTAATGCGGTTAAAATGAATATTTGTGGGGTGAGAATAATCCCACCATTTGGAGAAATGTCTCGGCAAGACGGAGTCTGACTTTTACCTTCGAGGAATCACATCAACGACACAAGCTATATTTGCACTTTTTAGATTCAAATCCACAATGCATAAAAATATATTATATGGAAAAATATATATGTAATATAAATAAAGATAATGATAGAAAAAAAGGAACCAAAATGATATTACATATTCTCCCGGTCGACTTTTCTATCATAAAATTTATTTATGGTTGAAAGTAACTTCTATTTCTATACACATAAACAAAGAATCTATGAGAAAATTAACCTCTACACCTTGTTTGGAAGTCTAGTTTTCATAATATATTTGGCCAAAAAAACATTGTGTAGGTGTGGTAGAAATAAAAAACATTGACAGAACTCCAACTAATCTCTCAAGAATGAGTAGGTTTTTCTCACTTACAGTTAGAATATTTTAATGAAAGAATTAAAATGAAATTAAAAAAAACTAATGTAATTTATAGAGACCACTTTCTGGAAAGGTTAAACAATAAGAAACTGTTATACCAAGAGTTTTTGAAATTGAAGCGGGGTCATGCCCCCTAGGTCACTTTCCTAGTTCCGTCCATGTGCCTCGAGTTTATCATCTAGAGGTTTTGATTTATATCTCGTAATAAATATTTTGGTTAATCCAACATATATATTTTATAGATAAGTATAGAGTTCTCAAATTTATCTTACAGTCACAAATCTAAAAGCATTGCTATAGCTGTTGTCACCCATCCAAAAGTTATGTGGCGGATCTGATTTCTTCTACATAAGCTGAGGAATTCGAAGTTTTTTTTTTTTATTTAACGGTCAATGGTGTTCGGATCAGTTTATGTGTATTTCGATTAATTTTCTGATATCCACACCGGAACTAGAGTATTCACGAGAGATAAATTTCTCATGACCTAACTTAAAAAGTTTGTCAAAATTAAAATTTAGGACGTCTGAGTTTACAACTCGTGCCGAGTATCACATATATTATTTTTGCTTAAGAATTAAAAGTTTTCTTGACGAAGGTGGGTGTACTTTCGCTTTGATTTTGATTGAGATGTCGCCCTATACCAACTACTTGAGTTTAATAAGAAAGGAATATAATATAAATTTTGAGGTGATCAGTTAGCAACACACTTTAATTATTTTCCTGATGGCTATGTGTGCCTTATAGTAAATTTGTTACGTTGTGAAGTCACATGGGAAAATAGAATAAACATTTTTTTATAAGTGAAATAGAATAAAAATTAAACGTATAAGATTGTACATTTGGGTTTAAAAGACCACATCCGTAGGCAAAGTGCATTGCTTAAAATTCACTTTCAATGATGAATGCACGAGAGGATTTGTGTAATAAGTTGAGATAATTGTACCATGGTAGAATTTAGAGGGATCTGCTCCTGCAATAGAAAAAGGTGTCAGCAGGGGCCAGAGGCATGTCCGATTTATCATTTGGGATGCCTAAGTCAGTAAGAGCTTAAAAGAGGATAAGACTTTTATTATGCTAGGTTACTTGCGAATGCGAACATTCACTATAAGAAAATAGTTTTTTTGCATTAATAATTTGTCGACTCAAAAGATTACATTGTCTATTTTTTGACGACAATGTGATCCTTTGAGTAGGCAAATTAGGGATGACAAATAATAGACAATGCAAAAGATTTTGCATCTACAATTAACTGTCACAAAAGCTTTTGCATCGAGAAAACCCGATGCAAATGCGTCGTCACAAACAAATTTTAGATCCGACATTTTTTGTTTGTATCAGCAATTTTCTGGCTCAAAAAACCCATGTGCGATGGTTTAAATCTATCACAAAAGGTATTATTAACCACAGTTGAGGACCGTCACAAAAAACCCTATTTGCAACGGTTAAAATCTGTTGCAAAAGATACTATTAGCCACAATAGGGGACTGTCACAGCAAACTCATTTACAATGGTTTTAATTCGTTGCAAAATATATTATTAGCCACAATGAGAGATAGTATCAGCAAACCCATTTACGATGGTTGTTAACTGTCACAAAAGATATTATTTGCCACGACAAAAGGCTGATGCAAAAAAAAATGATATTACTCTTTTGACATTATTTGCGTCAGAAACTTGCTTTCATAAATATATTTTTTTTAAAACTTAATTCTCTCTTTCACATATTTCTCTAGACCTGTTTACATATCCAATACATTATCCATAATATCATTTGATTAAAATAATAAGACATCTCTTAAAACAAAAGCATCTAAATTTTAAAATAAAAATATATTCAACATAAGTAAATAGTACCCGAAATTTTAAAAATAAAATATTCCAAACTACATAATAAAAATGTCAATGCATAATAAAAAAATTTAGTCTCTCAATGCACCATTTGCTCTGTAATCATGCAAAATGTGTACTCTCTACCCATGCGTCATCTATTCTCTGTGTTATTTACTCATTTGATAGCACCTGCAAAAGATACGATTTGTGTTATTATTGTTAATAATATGTTTGATTGCTAATTATATACATATTAATTAAGATAATACATACATCACTAGACGGCCAAGCAACACTTTTTTTCACTGCCTGCTCAACAGTAATTACACCAGGAAAAGGTCTTATCAAATAAGTATTAGGCACTATTGCTTCCTTAACATATATGTTCGAAAAATCAGGTCACAATGATACTCTCTCTACTTTTTCGATGGGTCCACACTAAGAAGGATCCCCTTCATCACTACTTGCCTTGGTAATGAGAACTAAGGAGGTCTACTTTGGTATGAACCTACAACCACAAGGGTTAACAACTTTTAGAAGCCAAAACAAACACAATTGAAAAAAAAATTACAATTATAAATCTATGTATCACACATTGTCATACACTATGTTTACCATACACATGCACTTACCTCAATATTATTCAGACCTAGTGCATGCTTTCTCATTTCCGCCCTAACAACACGTGTCTACAAAAAAAAAAAAAAAAGCAGGCAACATTACATTAGCCAGTATAAATAGCAATGTCAAAACTACATTAGCTAATATTCTAGTTTTTAGTCTAATTCTCTCGTCGAGGATCGTATGGAGATCATTTATTTTTTTACATTCTTCTATCACCGAAGAGTAGGTGTATACCTGTTTTCATGAAAAATGGATCAAGAACAAGCATATTGTCAATGCGAAAAAATGTTACAAATTGAAAAACTAAGATATTTTATACAAACCTCTTCAAAAGACTGTGGACATGGCGATGANAATTGAAAAACTAAGATATTTTATACAAACCTCTTCAAAAGACCGTGGACATGGCGATGGNCCGAAGAGTAGGTGTATACCTGTTTTCATGAAAAATGGATCAAGAACAAGCATATTGTCAATGCGAAAAAATGTTACAAATTGAAAAACTAAGATATTTTATACAAACCTCTTCAAAAGACTGTGGACATGGCGATGATGTTGGTAACTCGTGTTGCACCTGAGTAGATGGGTGTACGTCTTTCTTCGTGTGGCTCTTTGAGTGGCCTATGAGTACTAGATGCATCTGGAATCTACGATATTTTTAGAACATATTATGGTATACATTTTAGAAATTGATAAGTTATTGAAACAATAATATCAACTATTCACTATACTCCACCAGTTCAACCCTNCGATGATGTTGGTAACTCGTGTTGCACCTGAGTAGATGGGTGTACGTCTTTCTTCGTGTGGCTCTTTGAGTGGCCTATGAGTACTAGATGCATCTGGAATCTACGATATTTTTAGAACATATTAAGGTATACATTTTAGAAATTGATAAGTTATTGAAATAATAATATCAACTATTCACTATACTCCACCAGTTCAACCCCAGAGCATCCACCCTCCTTTTGGCAAGAACGTATCAAATCAAGTTGTTGATACATATCATTAATCTCGTCTCAAAACTCTTCTCTTAACTCCTCTCATAGGTCTTGACGCATCCTCTTTCTTTCCAAGTCTGCAAAGACTTGAGATGAAATGGAGGCTCGGTCGTATACATCACTCCACACGACTCCTGAACCATAAGTACGCACATAGTCATGACCATCCTCTCCAACTACGTCATGGAATACCTTGTCCCGAATATCTGGAGTCTGCTCCATCTCTGGCACCTCAGAGAGTCACTGTGTGAATTCCTCCTACCATGTTTCAACATGAGCATATTCAGTTAAGTTATAATAGAATCATACTAGAAATTTGTACATACCATATAACCTACCGTCTCCTTGTCACATGGAACGCCATTCTTTGTATGTGTTTTGATGAACACACTAATTTTTTCTGTATTCTCTCCATTATTTTTCATCTAAATTCTCATTTAAAAATACATATTTTAATTGTAAGTTGAAATAGAAAAACAACAACATGCCAATAATTATTATTTTTCATAACACCTTACATCCATCCGAACATTAGCAAAGGCCCTGTCCTTTGTGTTGGGCTNAAGTTGAAATAGAAAAACAACAACATGCCAATAATTATTATTTTTCATAACAACTTACATCCATCCGAACATTAGCAAAGGCCCTGTCCTTTGTGTTGGGCCTCGCAATGCACGATTCTTAGAATTTTGCTTTGATATTGCCTATAACATTAATAATATAAAAATAAATTTTACTATTTCAATATATGTCAAAAAATCTAGGTGGAAAAATTTTCTCTACATGACAAATGATACCATAATCCAATCTTGAATATATTTTAAGTCAATTGTAATATTCACCTTTGAACACAATTGTCTAAAGAAATTAATCAATTCAATCAATGGTTCAACCACATTCTTAGGCATGGATTTTCGGATTGCTAGAGGCAGTAGTTGTTGCATCAAAATATGACTATCATGACTCTTAAGGCCCCAAATACCATGCTCTTTCATGTGCACGCATCGCGAAATATTAGACGCATATCCATCAGGCACCTTGACTCTTTTTAGCACTTTACAAAATATCTGTTTTTGTCATCCTTACTCAAAGTAAATTTTGCAGGACTCTTTACCAGATCCTCTAGTTTGGGGATGCAATGGTCTTCTAATGTTCATTTCTTGTAAGTCACGCCGAACGTTTCAGATTGTNCCAGATCCTCTAGTTTGGGGATGCAATGGTCTTCTAATGTTCATTTCTTGTAAGTCATGCTGAGCGTTCAGATTGTCCCTTGGTTTTTCCAATAACACTCAATAATGTCCACAATATATTATCACAAAACTTCGTCTCTATATGCATTACGTCAAGATTGTGTCTAATTAGATTATGCTCCTAGTACGGCAATTCAAAGAAAATACTCTTTTTCTTCCAATTATGTTTTTTAGGCCCATTGTTTACCCTCTCTACTTCTCTCATCTTCCTTTCCTTAAGGTCATCATACATATATTCTGTTAAGATATCTTCCGATTGTATCTATAACAATATCTGAGTTCCAGATAACGTAGTAGGCTTGTGACTATGTTCCCGTCTCCCATCAAAAGACACTTTATCCTTTTGAAATTTATGTTGACTAGATAAAAATTGGCAATGATCCATGTAACAAAATTTTCTACCATGAGTCAACCAATTAGATCGAGTAATTCACCTTTTGTACTCCACCCTGACAAGTTAGCATATGTAGGAAAATCATTAATTGTCCATAATAAGGCCGTGTGTAGCTGAAACATGTTACCGTTTGTGGCACCAAATGTTTGCACACCATCCTTCCAAAAACTCTTTTAATTCCTCAATCAGTGGTTGCAAGTAGACATCAATCTTATTGCCAGGCTCTTTTGATCCATCAATAAGCACAGAAAGAATAAAAAATGGTTGTCTCATGCACATACATGGTGGTAAGTTATATGACATCAATACGATAGACCAAGTGCTATGAACTATATTCATCGACTTGAAAGGATTGAATCCACCGGATGTCAGCCCAAGCCTAACATTGTGACCATCACTAGCAAAAATTGGGTATCGTTTTTCAAAAGTCTTCCATGCAAGAGAGTCGGTCGGATGCCTAAATACACCGTCATCAGTCCGTCCTTCTAAATGCCATCTCATATGCGAAACAGTTTTTGATGACATGAAGAGCCTCTGTAGCCTTGGCTTCAAAGGAAAATACCTCACTTGTTTTGCAGCTATTGGTTTACTACCATTGAAAGCATCATTTGTATCACCTTCATGTTGTTTCCATCAAGTAGTATTGCATATCGAACATTTATCCATCTTTTCCTCCTCATTTATGAACAATGTGCAACTATTTGGACATGCATCCCACATTTTATACGTGAACCTNTTGGTTTACTACCATTGAAAGCATCATTTGTATCACCTTCATGTTGTTTCCATCAAGAAGTATTGCATATCGAAAATTTATCCATCTTTTCCTCCTCATTTATGAACAACATGCAACTATTTGGACATGCATCCCACATTTTATACGTGAACCTTAAGTCATTGATTACCTTTTTGGCTTCGTAGTATGAACTTGCCAATTTCACCCCAATGGAAAAAGCCTCATTCAGTAACACAAGAAACATCGTAATAGACTTATCCATCCATCCAAAAAGCGCCTTTATATGCAATAATCGCACAAGAAATGACAATGACATGAATTTCTCACACCCTCGATATAATTCTCTTTCTGCATCTTGTAGAAGTTTGAACAACTTCGTGGTGGGTTCCTTCGTGCCGCGTTGGGGATCATTTGTAGGTAGTTCAAGAGTTTCTACACTGACATCTACATTTTGAACTCCAATAGCCTCGTCTATCATTCCAATCATATCATCCCCAATATTTGACTCATCTAAAGTTTCATTTTCCTGGTTACCATGCCTCGAAACATAGGTTTCCTCATGTTTAGTCCAATTCTTGTACTTCCTTGAAAAACCATTTATAATAAGATGTTCTCGCACAACCCCTCGTTTAACAAAATAACAATTTAAACATAACCTGCATGGACAATAAATCATTGCATCTTCTGCTTGATCGGTGTATGCAAACTTGAGAAATTCCTCAACCCCCTACAATATGCATTTGAAAGCCTTTCTGTTGAATCAATCCAACTCTTATCCATATTTCTATTATCCTTAGATGTTTCATACATCCATATGAAGGTAACTTAGTTATCACAAAAACTAAATTTAATGAGCTCCCAATAACTAACATATTCATGTTAGGAGTGAAGTAGGATTAAATATTGTAAGATGCACATGTGATTAAAAAATGGTTGAATTTATCAATAACTTACAACAAACCCAATTTAATTGAAATTGATGGCATTCATGCAAGAAAGTGAGAGAGAAAGTGAATACACTCATACCCAATCCAAATCTTATAACCTCTAGTTCACCTCCAACCTGTCAAAAGAGCCATAAAGACCTCATTACATGCCACTCTTATGGCTTAGTTTGAAAATAACACACATGAACTGAAGCAGTCCATTAAATAGTCCAAAAAAAATAGTTCAAAAAACCTTCCAGAACAGTCCCAAAAAAAAAACAACCTAGAACAATCCAGCTGAAATAGTCCAAAAAACAGTTCAGAACAATCTAGCAAAAACAATCCAAAAAACCACCAGGAACTAAAATAGTCTATTAAATAGTCCAAAAAAATAGTCCAGCTAAAACAATGACGTGAATAGTAACATTAGAGACATTCCTCTAGATTTCAAAGTGAGGATCTATGGGATTCCCTTGGTAAGCAAGTGTGAGTTATGCTATGAGGAGGGGGAGGCTGCATAAATGCTATTTGTGAATTGTAAGTATGTGCTATGTTATGCTGTTGTGTTGCAGATTGTAAGTTTGGGTATATGCTGTTGTGTAATGCTTCTGATTAGCTGTTCTGCTGTGTTGAATGTACTGCTGGGAGAATTTTGGTGGAGTAATGTTGCTGACTTGGGGTGATTTTGAAAGATTAAAGTGTAAATGACTTGTTATTGGTTATTCTTTGTTACAGATTTTCTGTTACTTGAAAACTGAAATTCTAAATTCTGTTTTTCTTGCAACAGAATTTCTGCTAGGTAACAGAATTTCTGCTTTTTGGCTTGTAAGCAATTTTTTCTGTTTTGTTGATTCTTGTAAATTTTGAGATTTATTCAATAAAATTGCATTGTTGGATTAAAAAAAAACAAGGGCAATGAAATATTTACACCAATAGACTATTAGATGTTAGTGTAGCATATATTTCTTTAGCGTTTTTAATATGAAAAGTACTTCTTCATAAAAATGATCCGTGTCAACAATATTAAATAGCAGTCTGTGAATGATCCAGCTATTTAGTTGCTAGCTGAATAGTTGTTTATGCATAAGGGGCTAGTTGAGGTCCAATGATCCAGTGAGCAGTCTGTAGGCAGATTGGGGTCTGTGTTTGAGGGCATGGGCTGCTTTTCTGCATTTTGATAGCTGGGTAGCTGGACTGTGGAAGATAGTTATATGGCTTTAGTTCCTTTGAAGGATTAAAGCCAATTCCTTGTAAAGCAGAGATGCTGGAATAATGCTCATGTGATTGTTATGTTGCATTCTGTGCTTAGTAGTGTGTTGCTGGTTTGGGAGTGCTGTCAGAATGGGCTGTTGCTTGGCTGTGTTGATCTCATATTGTTGTAGCAAGGAGTGAAGTTGAGAAGGCCTTAGCAGCAGTTGTTGACTATTTTTGTAACTGATTGTTGGTTTTAGGATAACAAAATTTCTGTTATGAAACAAAAAATCTGTTTTGTAATAGTTTTTCTATTTTTTCTGGTTTTTGTTAAACAATCACTGTTTTTACTTAAAATAGTTTCTGTTTTTTGATTCTTGTAATTTTGAGAATTATTCAATAAAATTTCTCTTTCTTTAAAAAAAAATATTAAACAGATACATGTTTACCGGCCATGCAAGTTTAAGTTCTCTAGTCAACATTGTGCCTAATGCAACAACAACAAAACATCTAGTCAAAACCAGTTACAGACTATATGATAACTTTACATTGTAATTGGCTTTGTTGTGGTTTAACATGCAAACTGAAATAACTGAGCAAATTCGTCAAGAATCGTAACCTAACTTGCAAAAAAAGATAAAAATTTATAGCCATTTGGGGAATAAAAACACAATTCACAAGGTCATGCATCTATCAGGGATGTGTAGTTTTACAAACCTCTTACAAAACTCTTGGCATCTAATACGGATATGAGGTTTTCGACATGGCTCTTTCAAAATATCTCGACAGAATACAATGTACAACATATATATACCCATGACATTTATGAAGCAGTGGAATATGCAGTGGTACTACCAACAATGTTCTATTTTTTATTCTTTTTGATAGGAAACAGATGTATTGACAACAATGTGCTTTCTAAATCTGTAGAATATCTATGTAGGCATAAAAGCAATCCGTCAACAAGGTAGAGCCCATCACCTATGCCTTTCTTTTTCCTTTTTTACCTTTTTCTCGTCTAACTTTCTTCTAGCTTTCACCAATTAAAGGTGAATATATGACAACACAAGCGATTGGGATGTGGGTGAAACACTGGGTAAGATCTTATGCATTCGGTGGTAGCGTTTACAAAACAACCTAAAGTCCAACCCCCAATAATCTTATGAATATTTGTGGAGCTCTTTTTATTATTGCATAAGACAAAGCAGTTTGATTGCCTATGACTTTACTATCTGTCAAAATACAATCAAATACTTCACACCACACACAGAGTCTACTTCAGAAGAAAGCTCGATGTCAGAAGGCAGGCTATCCTCTAAAATGAGATCTACCTAATGGCTACGGAGCAGTTTGTTTGAAAAAATAATGGCCAATGAGCAAATTAGGATAACAGTTCCAATGATGCTGAAGATTACTTTCTNCGGAGCAGTTTGTTTGAAAAAATAATGGCCAATGAGCAAATTAGGATAACAGTTCCAATGATGCTGAAGATTAGTTTCTTTTTATACATCAAAATGAATAGCTCCAAATTTGTAAAATTGCTGTGGATGAACAAACTTCTGCATGATGATCGAAAACATCTAATAACTTTAGGAAGAAACATCAAATACTCCTTTTTTCACTCTATGCACATATCCAATATCATTACATAGTTGAAGCGATATCCCACAAATGAAAAGCAAGTTGGACAAAATTACCATGAACCACCTCAATAAAGCCAATTAAAAAGTTTCCAACAGCATAATACAAATACTAAATCAACCTGACAATACCAATCTCCACCAANAAAAGTTTCCAACAGCATAATACAAATACTAAATCAACCTGACAATACCAATCTCCACCAAGGTCTAAATCAAACTGTCCTCAATATGTAAAATTCATATTTAAATCAACAAATAAGAGACACGGCAATTTGGAATAGATCCAAATACTGAAACAGGAGTGCAACCAGCTACAATTTAAAAAACCTCCTTAAGTTGGGACAAATATATACTCAAAAATATATCCAACAAAAGTCCTTATAAAAGTTGGACCATACATAATCTCATGACTGATATGAAAGAGCAAATACTTGCATACTATCAAATCACATAACCACCACTCAGGTAAGATCAAGTAATGTCAACCCAATCAAAAATGGGTACAAACCCAGATAGAAAAATCAATAAAAAGGATGGGAGAGATAGAACAAAAATTAAGTATGAGAACAATTATATAACCCAGATAGAACAATCAATAAAAAGGAAGAAGAAAACATACCCGGAAGACGAGGGACGATTGAAATTTGCTACAATACAAAAAGTAATTGCCCGCAATGGAAGATTGATGTTGTGACTCTAGTAAACAGTTGTGGCAGTAGCAATTTGGAGACCTAGGGTATACTCAATTTTTAACAAAGAGAGAGGGAGAGAAGAGAGTCGACAAGCTAAAGAAAGAATTGATCATGAGTGTGGGAGACGTGTGAATACAAGGGGGAGAGAG
>CAUOFW020004891.1:228305-276951 GCA_963454935.2 Ilex paraguariensis | reverse complement strand
GGAAAAAAAATAGGTTTTTATTCTTTCATCAAATATATTACTAAATTTATCGAGAAAAAAATTATATAACTAAAATAATAGACCCAGCCCACAAAATACTATCATTTTAATAATAGATCCACAAAAAGATGCTATTTTATATAGACTAATTATCACAACAAGTCCTTAATGTAACACAAGCAAAAATATTTGCTACAGGAAAAACTCCTATCGCAAAAAATAAAATTTTATTGTATTTGTTGCCACAACAATGGCTTACCATTGCAAATAAATCATTTTAAACAATGGCATTAGGAACAGTCACAAAAAAATTAATTTTGCCACAGTAAATATACCGTCACAAAAAATAAAAAAGTGATGCAAAAATTCAAAATTCTTGTAGTGAGAGTTGTGAAAGGTAAGATATCGGTCTTGTTCTTTGCACTGGGATTTAAAGTTATTTAGTTGCTAGATGCTATGCAATGTGGAAAACTTGTTTTAGTAGTTATATTTGTGGTGCCAAGAATTGGATTTTCAAATATTGGGATTGTAAAGTTATATTTTAATTAAATGCATGTTAATTGTATGAAATTTTATAATAGACGCGATTTGGCAAATGACCCGTATGTTGAAATGCTACATATACATACTATGTGCTCTTTCTCTCCTACATCACGCCAAATTCGATAGGAGCTCGATTATTTGATCGTAAGTCATTCTATACACACCTCCATATCTTTTACTAGATAAATTGGTAATTTGTTTCAATCTCTCTAAATTCTTACTTATATCAATCTAAATCCTCCCCCACCACTACATACAAATGTGTGAGCTCATTAGTTTTTTAGACAATTCAGGGTAATGGAATTGATGATAATAATTATGTTGAATCCAACTAATGAGAAAAGTAAGAGGTCTCATGTTTCAAATTTACAAATGTTTTATTTTGCCTGACATATTTCGATAATTTTTATATTTCAAATATTTTCAAGTATACATAGAAGGATATGAAGATAAAGTTGAAGTTGTTTCTCTATTTGTGCATGTGTGTATTTTTTATGTTTCGTCTTTTGTACATTTAACTAATTATACATCGTTATGATAATTTTGTGTATGAAATGATGGTTGTGTTGGTGGTTGAGTATGTATTAATGATTGTTATGTATGATTGTAAGTTTTGTAGACAAGTTTAGAATTTTTTGGACTTCTATTTGTAAAGAAAATTCTGCCAAAAATTCTTGAAATTAGTAGAGACTAGTTTGATATTTTGGTAGTTGGATATGTGTTGATGATTGTGTATGTATTGATTATTGTGGTGATTTTGGGTATGAAATGATGATTATTTTGGTGGTTGGGTATCTATTTATGATTATGGTGATATGATGTATTATAATGATTGTAACGTTAGATTGTTAGTTTTGTAGACAGATTTAAATTTTTTTGGACTTCTATTTTAAAACAAAATTTTGCCGAATTTTTTTAAAATTGGCAAGGACTAGGCTGATGTTTTGGTAGTTGAATATGTGTTGATGATTGTATATGTATTGATTATTGTAGTGGTATAGTGAATTATGATGATTGTTATGTATGATTGTAAGTTCTGTAAACAGGTTTAAATTTTTACGGGTTCTTATTTTTAGAGAAAATTTTGCTGAAATTTTCGGATAATAGTATAAACTATTTTGATTTCAAATTGATATGTTGTTTTAGGTTACAAAAAAGTCTTTCGGTAATGTAATATTTTTCGAGTTTTAATTTAATTTTTGGTTATGCCGTGCCTTCAGGCACGGGCAATTACTAATTATTATATATTGACAGATAGTTATCGATCATTCAATTCAAAATTTAATGACCAATATTAACAATATTAAGGTCCTCAAGTCTATATGATAGTTACCTTACTTTACATAGCGTGGGGAAGACCAAAGAGACAGTGCCGTGCCCTGTAAGTAAACTGTTCCAATCAGTTGATGGCGTCTATATGAAAGAGAATTCCGGAGTTGTTGTTTACCTGTTTTCTCCAAAACTGGTTTTTCGATTGAAATTTGTAACCATGACAAACATTTCAACTCAATTGAATCCCACGACTTCCTTGTTCTTGTTGATTTTCTCTAATGGAAAACGCCAAAAAAACAATGGAATTAGTGGGTATTTTAACCAGCAGCCTTTTATTTATTTTTTAAATTTAATTGATGACAACCATTTGAAATATCATGATTTTAGGGAGCTGTAGCTTTATATCCATAGGCAGAACATGCAACAAATCATATAGTATATTGAACGATTGCCAGGTATCAATCATGAATATAGAAAACTCCCAAGAAACAGAAAATTCCATTATGACCACCGCGCAATCATCAATATCATATCAATCATAAATTTTAATTTTAATAATTATTAATTAGTAATTAAAAATAGTAAAAGTAAAAAAAAATTAAAAAAATTACAATGCATCATATTTTTTTTTGAATAAAAAATAAATATACAGTAAAAAAATAATTTTTTTAATATCGGGACTATTTTTTAATATTTTTTTGAGAATTGGGAAAAATTCTATTGGTCTGCCTTCAAAAGTACACCATCTGGAGTAGGTGAATGATCTGCTCTATATATTAATTAATATAAATGAAAAAAAAAATATATATGGCCACAGGCATTATTTTCTGCTTCAGGGAATTATTAATATTTGAAAACCAAAAGAAAATAAATAAAAGGAAAATACATAAAATAGGAGACTTGTGGTTGGTTGCTGCTTTGCCTCATAATTATTGATGGCAGACAACACTTGTGGCGCATCACAAATTATGACTCGGCGCACTAATACATTATCTATATTCTAATATTTATATACATCACCTTTACTATATATATATTTTTATTTTGGCCCGTAATAATTTTTTTGTTCTAAAAGAAGTATTACCAAACGCTAACGAATATCACGGAGGTTTCAGGTGCGATTTATTATCACACTTCCTAAAGGGTAGTCATATTTATTTGGGAGAATTATACTTAAATTTTGTGAGGTTTATTACTTAATTACTCAAATTCTCTAACATTTGAAATATTACATATAAATTCTCTAAAATTTATACGCGCGAAATATTTAGACCCTTGTTATAAATGTATCCATTAATAAATTATATTCAGATCTCCTGAAGTTTGTAAACATACTACTTAAATCCTTTAAATTTAAAATATTATATTTAGATCAAAAATATTTCAATTAAAGATAAAATATCAAATATTTTAATTTTTATAATTAAAATTTATGTTCTACTGTATCATTTATTGAAATAAAATCACAAATAAAAATTTAATTTTTTCTTAAAAAATTATAATTAGTATATAATTATATTGTCTATTAAAATTTAATTTGGTCATTTACCAAACCACCACTCCAATTAAAAATAAAAGATACTGTATCCATTACAGTTTGACCACTTGTTTAATTTTTTTTGTTTTATTCTAATAGATAGTATAATTATATATTAACTATAATTTTTTTNCTATTATGAATGACTTAGACCTCTTGTTTGATTTTTTAGTTCTATTCCAATAGGTAGTATAATTGTATACTAATTACGATTTTTTTAAAGAAAATTAAAATTTTATTTCAATAAATGATACTNTCTATTCCAATAGGTAGTATAATTGTATACTAATTACGATTTTTTTAAAGAAAATTAAAATTTTATTTCAATAAATGATACTATAGAACAAGAATTTTGGTTGTAAAATTTAAAATATTTAATATTCTATTTTTGATTGAAATATTTTTTTATTTAAATATAATATTTTAAACTTAAGGGGTTTAAGTATTATATACCTACAAACTTTATGGGGTCTAAATATAATTTATTACCGAATATATTTACAGGAGATGTCTAAGTGTTACGTGTTCAAACTTCAAAGAGTCTGTGATATATTTCAAAATGCCAGGAGGCCGAATAGAAAGAGAAATGGACAAGACCACATGCTACATATGGCTAGTTTACCTTTACCATACAGGTGGAGGTAGCAAGGAGCCAAAATCCAACACAGTTGCCAGAAAACCAAGCCATCTTGGATGGTAGGGAAACGTAAGCCTCGACAGGCTTTATACACTCATGGTCCAAAGTATCGGAATGATGATCAGTCAATCCTGAATGATAAAATAAAAGCAAGTCTGGTTGGTGCTGGATTCCATTGTACAAACGTCTAATCCATTCATCGAAGCTGCAGCAGTACCTAATAAGATCAATTGACTTTAGCAGAGATGGAAAATGCACAGCATTGCTCAATATATACTACGATCATGCAGTAAATTGGCATACGAATTGTCACAATAAAGCAAAATTGGATAGAGGAAATAGCAATACAGAGAAATCTGGGAAAAAAACATCTGCAGGAGTAGAAGATAATAAAACCAAGAAGAACAATAAGAAAACATGATTAATCCATTGAATCCGTAAGTATTTTGATATGCTATTAAGGAAAAGGCTGCCAGATGAAATACCTTTTCCTCATTACTTCCTGACAACCATTACTATTGATGTGGTCCACTGCTTCAATGTCCAGTTGGTGCACAGAATCCTTTATTCCACAAAAACAAGAACATATTTTGGTACAATTTTTGCCCATCTTAACACGAGGTTCTCAATACACCGCTTTTTGTACAAAAACATAGTTTCAAGTTCGCTTTTCTATGTACAAGCATGTTTTCATTCTATGCATTTGACGCTACACCGTAGTTCTTATCTAATCATATCCAATCCATGCTTCCGAATAACAGTAGATAGACAGATTCAAAGGAAAAAATAAAAGATGCGCTGAGGTTTATCATGATTTATCCTTTGACTTAATATAAGCAACCAAAAATCATATGGCATGATTTGATGTCCATCAATCTGATAATAAACAAGATGTTAATTGCAATTAAATGGCGAGCAGACCACCAAGAAAACTTTGTTCNATAAGCAACCAAAAATCATATGGCATGATTTGATGTCCATCAATCTGATAATAAACAAGATGTTAATTGCAATTAAATGGCGAGCAGACCACCAAGAAAACTTTGTTCACAAATACCGCAACAAATATATAACATAATTGATGATTCACTTTCTATATAATCATGAATAGTATCTTCTTATCAAGCAACTAACAATTTCTCTTGTTGTTTTTCCACTCATTGCCATTCAAATCCCCCACCATTTTTCTTGATCAGTGATGATTAGGTATATCACAAGAATGTTTAATGTATATGGTTGAGATGTTGCTTCGATTTCCATCAACTTTGTAAACCACACTAAGATGTCAGCTATATATGAGTTGAATTGCGTTTTTCTGACTTCCANCACAAAATCTTGATTATGGTGGTGATGTGAGGGCAAAGATATTAATTATCCGAGTTGCAACAAAAGGCAAGTGTCATAAAAAGTTGTCTTGATCTTTGAGAGTGAGTATCTCGATAATTACTCCCCACATGCTCTAATTCTTTTTGAACTCCTGTGAACTTGGGTTGGGTCGAATTCTTGAACTGGACTTGACCTTTCCTTTATCTGATTTGAATTTACTTAATTTATTAAGCCTAACCCGATTAAATTTGGGCTCGTCAAGTATAGAGTTTGGTGTACACTAGCAAAATATTTATAATACTCTTTATTGNGGGCTCGTCAAGTATAGAGTTTGGTGTACACTAGCAAAATATTTATAATACTCTTTATTGCTTTTCAATCACTACCTATAACTCTCTCTTTCGGTTCACTCAACTGCCTCCATTCAAGAAATGTCAATGTTACTATTTACTTCTTCATAAATATATCATCCAACTTTTTTGCTAATTGTATTTGACTAATTGTTTCTATTTTCATACGAATAACCATGTATACAACGTGCTTAATACTAACTTATTTTGCCTTTTCTAATGGCACGAGAGCGTTGATAAGTTTTGCATTGAAATAGTGGAAGCAATCAGGTAAATGATGAATAGTTCTCATCTAATTATACCCAGTCCGTTCTTCCAAATAACAGCATAGGTAGACAAATCCAAAGGAAAAAAAAGATGTGCCAAGGTTTATCATGATTTATCCTTTGCTTAATCTAAGCAACCACAAATCGTATGGCATGATTCAATTAAATGGTGAGCAAANTATCATGATTTATCCTTTGCTTAATCTAAGCAACCACAAATCGTATGGCATGATTCAATTAAATGGTGAGCAAACCGCTAAGAAAACTTTGTTGACAAATATATAACATAATTGAAGTTTCATTTCCTATGTAATTATTAATAATATATTCTTATCAAGCAAGCAAGAATTTCTCCTGTTGTTTTTCCACTCATTTTCATTAAAATCTCCCACCATTTTTCTTGATCGGTGATTAGGCATATATCAGGATTTTTCTTCAATTTTTATGAACTTTGTCGACCATGCTAAAATGTTAATTCTAAATGAGTCGAATTTAGTTTTTCTGACTTCCATCTCACATCTACAGTATCTCAAGATACATTTCCATATATAAGATCCATTTGTCCACGAGTATATTGTCAAGCTTGATAGCGTGAGCCTATAACCCAAGTGGGGGCATTAAAGGTATTGGATAAGCGATCGCAATAAAAAAAGAAGAAAAAATACTATAGTAAACAAAACCACAATATTACAAATTAACATACAAAAAAAAGTAAAAAAATATGCGAGTATTGAAACAATTACCTTTTTAACAACATGAGCACACACAATTAGTTACAAACATTAATATCGGTAAGTTGACTAAATACATGAATGATAAGATTTATGTACTAACTAGAGGTAATTCGTGCTTGAAGACATGGTGCAATGTGAATGACTTTGAGAAGAATGTTGGTAACCGTTAGATGAGTCTATTTNGGCACGATGCAATGTGAATGACTTTGAGAGGAATATTGGTAACCGTTAGATGAGTCTATTTGAGACCGTCGGATGAATTTATTGAAGTATATCATATTTTATATTATAGATAATAAACGAAACACCAAAACAACTGCATCAATGGGAAATTGTATGATGGTTATACCAAGAAAACATGGTTTTAATTGTTTCATGTTGTTTCTCCACCGTCTATCTTTGCCTCTAAAAAGTTGTGATTCTAATTATGATTGTCTTTATTCTTTAATAAGTTAATTTTTTTTTATGAGAGAATTTCAACGGTTCACGCATTTATACTGTCACAGTGGCTCATTTCTTTACATTTTATTTTTCTCCAAAATTTTTTGAGTGGGGTCATTCCTACCCCTTAAATATCCTTTTTGTACCACATTTAATNTTGACCTAAGTCTCATAAATTCGACTTGCGCTTTCAGCAGACATAATTGAGTTTTGGGCTATGGATGAAGCTAATAGACGAAACTGACAAATGCAATGGTATGANTATACCCACCCTCATTAGTTACTAAATTCATTTTATCTATATTCACTAATTAAAAAATAAATTTATTTAATTTTATTTCAACGTATTACNATAGACGAAACTGACAAATGCAATGGTATGAAAACATCAACAATTTCCATAACAAAAACTAGTTTTGAATAGGAGACATTATATCAGTTCACGATGTCCAAAGAGCCACACACATGTACCTTCAAAAGGTACTGGAAAAAAAGCCTATTTTTCTCCACACAAATTCTTTGGAAGTGTCATTGCGAATGGATTATCTCACATGAGAAGTGGTTATAGATCCTTTCTGACAACTGGAAGATGCATATATGTGGTTTCATAGCTTTCTTGCAGCCAAATAAGCAGAAATATACACTGAAAACAAATAAATAAACCATAAGAAACATATAAATGGATGACAGAGGATATGAATTTAGATGCAAAAAAAAGGGATTGCCCCACAAAGATAAGGACAGATATCTTGTTCTCTGACTTTGGTAGGCAGTCGGTGGAACGCTCTGTATAGATAATGCCATGAATGGCCCTATTATGCAGCATTGGATGAGCAGAAACTGACACACATCATAATAGTTTTGTCAATGATGGATACTGCTCACACCATTCTGCAAATCTTGGTCATTAAGATTTGATTATGAATCTCACTGTCAATGAATTTCAATAGCATTCACCCCAAAATTAGGTATGGGAAAACATAGTTTCCTACAATGAAATGCTGATATATAGCAACTAATAATCTTGTATAACACAAAATAACTTTCTTTTCTGGATACAGTCAGTGTCTTCTGATAAAGTCATTAGCATATCCATCATTCATCATTGAAAATGTAACATAAGTTCAATTCATAATAACACGTGTCAAAAATTATTTTAGGTGTGCGTCATAGTAGTTAAATACCATCTTAGTAAACATTTAGTTTTCGATGCCTGGAAACATGTTTTGGGAAGAATAAATCTTAATAATTAAGAGCAACTGAAATTACTGATATCATTCATCTTCCAAAAAATTTTATAATTTTCAACAGCAAATATTTCCAAAATTTGCAATTCTACTCCTTCAAGAAGCAGGATATACCGTTTTTCTTATGGAATCACTTCAAAAGCCAGACAACTATCGAAGTATTAAGATTTAAACAAACGTAACTTTTATAAAATTCAAAAAAAGTTTGATTAGGGGTCCAATCTTCGCGAAATTTCCAAGTCAAGAAAACAAAGGATCACGTAAATTTTAAATCAATGACCATAAGTTATCAAGGGAGAGATAAATTAACCCCAAAAGGACTGTAAGATGCCAAAAAAAAAAAAAAGCCATTTTATCCATGAGGCATTCTTACTATTCAGTAAATCTTTATATGAAACTGCCGGATTGATGCTTGAACTTCTGAGGGCATTCACTTCAATTCTAGATTCCCTTCTACTATTAGGACCATGCAATGCACTGATGCACCCACACCCCCGGTTGTCACAAAAATGATCAACTATCATATCTGAAATGAATATGCAATTATTAATGTTTGTATTTTACACAAAGATTATCATCAAATTGACGCAAACAAATATATCGATGATAGCACATGTGCTATGATTTTACTGGTAGATGTATGACTGGACTACTATTTAATCTATTTTGTACAATTTTTTTACGTTATACCAAATAGGGATACCTTTGACTGATAAATTTAACAAACAAATAGAAAAGAAAGAGAAAAAGATAACTATAATGTAACGAATCCACCACACCACCTTGTTTGGAATAGGTTGTGTCCCAAGCTCTCTGCATGTTTTTGTAATGGTTGTCCAGATCTGTGACCTATCAACCAAAGAAAAAGCCAATTGGCTCTTCACAATAATTAGTCTTGGACAGTTTATTTGTGAAAATGTATGCATAGCCAAAAAAAAAAAAATTGGGTAAATAAAACCAATCACATTCATCTACATCATACAATTAAACAACCAGACGCAGAAACACCCAGAACCAATGAATAATCATTGAAAAGTATCAAGAAAATAACCCGAAGAGGGAGTTTGTAATTCATCAAAAATCAAAACAATAGCAATCGTTTAGAGAGTTGCCCCTGATACCATTGTTAGGAAAATACTTTGTATATCCCATTTTTTCCCCACTCACCCAATCCAATGCTCTCAGGATTGGTTTCCGGGTCTCTTCGATTTGGAGCCTGAAAATGTCGAAGAAGAAGATGACCCAACTGCATAATTGAGAATGGCTGGAAGTGGCTTTTCTTTTTTTTTTTTTTGGTTTATGGGTGATTCTGTGGAGAATTTGAAGAAGTGAAATCAAGATTTTGGTGGGTTTTGAGAGGGAAGTGAAGATGTTGATGGGTTTATGAGATTTTGAAACTCAACTCTTTTTTTAGAAAATGAGTCTAAGTCTTATCCGAGTCGAGTTCGAGTTTGAGCCGAGTTTTATTCGATTCCAGTTCAAGTTGCACGTCTCGATTAACGCACATAAAAATGACATCCCTTCCTATACATTTTCTTTTTAAATTGTTTCTTAACAAATTACCTATCATGTATTTAAGTATGACTTAATGGATAGTGGTCTATCATCCATCATGACTGATAATACGTTAATAAGAAAATTAAAGAGAAAATATATTGGAGAATATTTGGATCATCACATTGACAATCAAAGGTTACGTATTTATTCTAAAAATTTTAAGAATTAAAAAAAATCAAGAATAGTCAATCTAGCTATCTGTAATTAGTTCTTTAATTTTTGTTTGGTCATAGTTTAGATCATTAATGAGCTTCTTCATTGGCAAAAAGTTATGATCATCTTATGATATTGAAAAGATCAGCTCAATAATAAACTTTATCCTCTAATTTGTTTAGAATAGGATAATCTCATAAAAATTTAATATCTTTACATTTTTGTAATGGGAGAATTTCAACATTTTCACTCATTTATACTATTAATTAAAAAAGAGTATTGATGATGCACAAAACAGTCTTACGCAAGATCAACAAAAAAAAAATAATGTAAATATCAGGTCAACACACAAATATATAGTGGTTCGGTTTAGATGAGCTACTCCACTTTGAGAAACGACAACGGTGGCGAGGGGACCTTTTATTAATAAAGTAAGATAAACAAGAGAAAGAGCAATAATTAGCTCTATGAGGGGTACAATAGCTATAAAAGAGAAGTTATGTATGTGTAGAAAGGTGTAGAGAGATCTCAAGAAGTATTCAGAGGTGTCTCTAGAGGTATAAAGTGGTGCTCTTTCATGTAGAGAGAGTTTATTATTTATAGGCACAAAATCTTGATTATGGTGGTGATGTGAGGGCAAAGATATTAATTATCCGAGTTGCAACAAAAGGCAAGTGTCATAAAAAGTTGTCTTGATCTTTGAGAGTGAGTATCTCGATAATTACTCCCCACATGCTCTAATTCTTTTTGAACTCCTGTGAACTTGGGTTGGGTCGAATTCTTGAACTGGACTTGACCTTTCCTTTATCTGATTTGAATTTACTTAATTTATTAAGCCTAACCCGATTAAATTTGGGCTCGTCAAGTATAGAGTTTGGTGTACACTAGCAAAATATTTATAATACTCTTTATTGCTTTTCAATCACTACCTATAACTCTCTCTTTCGGTTCACTCAACTGCCTCCATTCAAGAAATGTCAATGTTACTATTTACTTCTTCATAAATATATCATCCAACTTTTTTGCTAATTGTATTTGACTAATTGTTTCTATTTTCATACGAATAACCATGTATACAACGTGCTTAATACTAACTTATTTTGCCTTTTCTAATGGCACGAGAGCGTTGATAAGTTTTGCATTGAAATAGTGGAAGCAATCAGGTAAATGATGAATAGTTCTCATCTAATTATACCCAGTCCGTTCTTCCAAATAACAGCATAGGTAGACAAATCCAAAGGAAAAAAAAGATGTGCCAAGGTTTATCATGATTTATCCTTTGCTTAATCTAAGCAACCACAAATCGTATGGCATGATTCAATTAAATGGTGAGCAAACCGCTAAGAAAACTTTGTTGACAAATATATAACATAATTGAAGTTTCATTTCCTATGTAATTATTAATAATATATTCTTATCAAGCAAGCAAGAATTTCTCCTGTTGTTTTTCCACTCATTTTCATTAAAATCTCCCACCATTTTTCTTGATCGGTGATTAGGCATATATCAGGATTTTTCTTCAATTTTTATGAACTTTGTCGACCATGCTAAAATGTTAATTCTAAATGAGTCGAATTTAGTTTTTCTGACTTCCATCTCACATCTACAGTATCTCAAGATACATTTCCATATATAAGATCCATTTGTCCACGAGTATATTGTCAAGCTTGATAGCGTGAGCCTATAACCCAAGTGGGGGCATTAAAGGTATTGGATAAGCGATCGCAATAAAAAAAGAAGAAAAAATACTATAGTAAACAAAACCACAATATTACAAATTAACATACAAAAAAAAGTAAAAAAATATGCGAGTATTGAAACAATTACCTTTTTAACAACATGAGCACACACAATTAGTTACAAACATTAATATCGGTAAGTTGACTAAATACATGAATGATAAGATTTATGTACTAACTAGAGGTAATTCGTGCTTGAAGGCACGATGCAATGTGAATGACTTTGAGAGGAATATTGGTAACCGTTAGATGAGTCTATTTGAGACCGTCGGATGAATTTATTGAAGTATATCATATTTTATATTATAGATAATAAACGAAACACCAAAACAACTGCATCAATGGGAAATTGTATGATGGTTATACCAAGAAAACATGGTTTTAATTGTTTCATGTTGTTTCTCCACCGTCTATCTTTGCCTCTAAAAAGTTGTGATTCTAATTATGATTGTCTTTATTCTTTAATAAGTTAATTTTTTTTTATGAGAGAATTTCAACGGTTCACGCATTTATACTGTCACAGTGGCTCATTTCTTTACATTTTATTTTTCTCCAAAATTTTTTGAGTGGGGTCATTCCTACCCCTTAAATATCCTTTTTGTACCACATTTAATCATCTTACTTCAAATTGTTAAGTTCATCTCATCTATACCCACCCTCATTAGTTACTAAATTCATTTTATCTATATTCACTAATTAAAAAATAAATTTATTTAATTTTATTTCAACGTATTACATATACTGTTAAAATCAAGCATGCATGTGTACGACAAAAGTATATTATATAGGAAAATATTTTTTTATAGTGCATGTTTTAATAGGTTTATAATTATAAAAAAATTAGAATTAAAAAAAAATTGATTTATTTACGAAAATATCATTGCATTGCATTTCTTCTCAAGCTGCTGCCTGACAGCACAAAAGGAGTCCTCCTCAGCCTTCTCCAAGTTTTCAGAGTGATTGAAGAGTTGCTTAAGAGTTCAGCAAGTCTCTGGATAAGGGAGAACCGCCAAGAAAGGAGAGAGGGACAAGAGAGAAGCTAGAGAGAGAAAATTAAATTTAGAATTTCGAATTTGTGGAAGAAGNGGTGCAAAAAAAAGGGATTGCCCCACAAAGATAAGGACAGATATCTTGTTCTCTGACTTTGGTAGGCAGTCGGTGGAACGCTCTGTATAGATAATGCCATGAATGGCCCTATTATGCAGCATTGGATGAGCAGAAANGATGCAAAAAAAAGGGATTGCCCACAAAGATAAGGACAGATATCTTGTTCTCTGACTTTGGTAGGCTGTCGGTGGAACACTCTGTATAGATAATGCCATGAATGGCCCTATTATGCAGCATTGGATGAGCAGAAACTGACACACATCATAATAGTTTTGTCAATGATGGATACTGCTCACACCATTCTGCAAATCTTGGTCATTAAGATTTGATTATGAATCTCACCGTCAATGAATTTCAATAGCATTCACCCCAAAATTAGGTATGGGAAAACATAGTTTCCTACAATGAAATGCTGATATATAGCAACTAATAATCTTGTATAACACAAAATAACTTTCTTTTCTGGATACAGTCAGTGTCTTCTGATAAAGTCATTAGCATATCCATCATTCATCATTGAAAATGTAACATAAGTTCAATTCATAATAACACGTGTCAAAAATTATTTTAGGTGTGCGTCATAGTAGTTAAATACCATCTTAGTAAACATTTAGTTTTCGATGCCTGGAAACATGTTTTGGGAAGAATAAATCTTAATAATTAAGAGCAACTGAAATTACTGATATCATTCATCTTCCAAAAAATTTTATAATTTTCAACAGCAAATATTTCCAAAATTTGCAATTCTACTCCTTCAAGAAGCAGGATATACCGTTTTTCTTATGGAATCACTTCAAAAGCCAGACAACTATCGAAGTATTAAGATTTAAACAAACGTAACTTTTATAAAATTCAAAAAAAGTTTGATTAGAGGTCCAATCTTCGCGAAATTTCCAAGNCTTTTATAAAATTCAAAAAAAGTTTGATTAGGGGTCCAATCTTCGCGAAATTTCCAAGTCAAGAAAACAAAGGATCACGTAAATTTTAAATCAATGACCATAAGTTATCAAGGGAGAGATAAATTAACCCCAAAAGGACTGTAAGATGCCAAAAAAAAAAAAAAGCCATTTTATCCATGAGGCATTCTTACTATTCAGTAAATCTTTATATGAAACTGCCGGATTGATGCTTGAACTTCTGAGGGCATTCACTTCAATTCTAGATTCCCTTCTACTATTAGGACCATGCAATGCACTGATGCACCCACACCCCCGGTTGTCACAAAAATGATCAACTATCATATCTGAAATGAATATGCAATTATTAATGTTTGTATTTTACACAAAGATTATCATCAAATTGACGCAAACAAATATATCGATGATAGCACATGTGCTATGATTTTACTGGTAGATGTATGACTGGACTACTATTTAATCTATTTTGTACAATTTTTTTACGTTATACCAACTAGGGATACCTTTGACTGATAAATTTAACAAACAAATAGAAAAGAAAGAGAAAAAGATAACTATAATGTAACGAATCCACCACACCACCTTGTTTGGAATAGGTTGTGTCCCAAGCTCTCTGGATGTTTTTGTAATGGTTGTCCAGATCTATGACCTATCAACCAAAGAAAAAGCCAATTGGCTCTTCACAATAATTAGTCTTGGACAGTTTATTTGTGAAAATGTATGCATAGCCAAAAAAAAAAAAATTGGGTAAATAAAACCAATCACATTCATCTACATCATACAATTAAACAACCAGACGCAGAAACACCCAGAACCAATGAATAATCATTGAAAAGTATCAAGAAAATAACCCGAAGAGGGAGTTTGTAATTCATCAAAAATCAAAACAATAGCAATCGTTTAGAGAGTTGCCCCTGATACCATTGTTAGGAAAATACTTTGTATATCCCATTTTTTCCCCACTCACCCAATCCAATGCTCTCAGGATTGGTTTCCGGGTCTCTTCGATTTGGAGCCTGAAAATGTCGAAGAAGACGATGACCCAACTGCATAATTGAGAATGGATGGAAGTGGCTTTTCTTTTTTTTTTTTTTGTTGGTTTATGGGTGATTCTGTGGAGAATTTGAAGAAGTGAAATCAAGATTTTGGTGGGTTTTGAGAGGGAAGTGAAGATGTTGATGGGTTTATGAGATTTTGAAACTCAACTCTTTTTTTAGAAAATGAGTCTAAGTCTTATCCGAGTCGAGTTCGAGTTTGAGCCGAGTTTTATTCGATTCCAGTTCAAGTTGCACGTCTCGATTAACGCACATAAAAATGACATCCCTTCCTATACATTTTCTTTTTAAATTGTTTCTTAACAAATTACCTATCATGTATTTAAGTATGACTTAATGGATAGTGGTCTATCATCCATCATGACTGATAATACGTTAATAAGAAAATTAAAGAGAAAATATATTGGAGAATATTTGGATCATCACATTGACAATCAAAGGTTACGTATTTATTCTAAAAATTTTAAGAATTAAAAAAAATCAAGAATAGTCAATCTAGCTATCTGTAATTAGTTCTTTAATTTTTGTTTGGTCATAGTTTAGATCATTAATGAGCTTCTTCATTGGCAAAAAGTTATGATCATCTTATGATATTGAAAAGATCAGCTCAATAATAAACTTTATCCTCTAATTTGTTTAGAATAGGATAATCTCATAAAAATTTAATATCTTTACATTTTTGTAATGGGAGAATTTCAACATTTTCACTCATTTATACTATTAATTAAAAAAGAGTATTGATGATGCACAAAACAGTCTTACGCAAGATCAACAAAAAAAAAATAATGTAAATATCAGGTCAACACACAAATATATAGTGGTTCGGTTTAGATGAGCTACTCCACTTTGAGAAACGACAACGGTGGCGAGGGGACCTTTTATTAATAAAGTAAGATAAACAAGAGAAAGAGCAATAATTAGCTCTATGAGGGGTACAATAGCTATAAAAGAGAAGTTATGTATGTGTAGAAAGGTGTAGAGAGATCTCAAGAAGTATTCAGAGGTGTCTCTAGAGGTATAAAGTGGTGCTCTTTCATGTAGAGAGAGTTTATTATTTATAGGCACAAAATCTTGATTATGGTGGTGATGTGAGGGCAAAGATATTAATTATCCGAGTTGCAACAAAAGGCAAGTGTCATAAAAAGTTGTCTTGATCTTTGAGAGTGAGTATCTCGATAATTACTCCCCACATGCTCTAATTCTTTTTGAACTCCTGTGAACTTGGGTTGGGTCGAATTCTTGAACTGGACTTGACCTTTCCTTTATCTGATTTGAATTTACTTAATTTATTAAGCCTAACCCGATTAAATTTGGGCTCGTCAAGTATAGAGTTTGGTGTACACTAGCAAAATATTTATAATACTCTTTATTGCTTTTCAATCACTACCTATAACTCTCTCTTTCGGTTCACTCAACTGCCTCCATTCAAGAAATGTCAATGTTACTATTTACTTCTTCATAAATATATCATCCAACTTTTTTGCTAATTGTATTTGACTAATTGTTTCTATTTTCATACGAATAACCATGTATACAACGTGCTTAATACTAACTTATTTTGCCTTTTCTAATGGCACGAGAGCGTTGATAAGTTTTGCATTGAAATAGTGGAAGCAATCAGGTAAATGATGAATAGTTCTCATCTAATTATACCCAGTCCGTTCTTCCAAATAACAGCATAGGTAGACAAATCCAAAGGAAAAAAAAGATGTGCCAAGGTTTATCATGATTTATCCTTTGCTTAATCTAAGCAACCACAAATCGTATGGCATGATTCAATTAAATGGTGAGCAAACCGCTAAGAAAACTTTGTTGACAAATATATAACATAATTGAAGTTTCATTTCCTATGTAATTATTAATAATATATTCTTATCAAGCAAGCAAGAATTTCTCCTGTTGTTTTTCCACTCATTTTCATTAAAATCTCCCACCATTTTTCTTGATCGGTGATTAGGCATATATCAGGATTTTTCTTCAATTTTTATGAACTTTGTCGACCATGCTAAAATGTTAATTCTAAATGAGTCGAATTTAGTTTTTCTGACTTCCATCTCACATCTACAGTATCTCAAGATACATTTCCATATATAAGATCCATTTGTCCACGAGTATATTGTCAAGCTTGATAGCGTGAGCCTGTAACCCAAGTGGGGGCATTAAAGGTATTGGATAAGCGATCGCAATAAAAAAAGAAGAAAAAATACTATAGTAAACAAAACCACAATATTACAAATTAACATACAAAAAAAAGTAAAAAAATATGCGAGTATTGAAACAATTACCTTTTTAACAACATGAGCACACACAATTAGTTACAAACATTAATATCGGTAAGTTGACTAAATACATGAATGATAAGATTTATGTACTAACTAGAGGTAATTCGTGCTTGAAGGCACGATGCAATGTGAATGACTTTGAGAGGAATATTGGTAACCGTTAGATGAGTCTATTTGAGACCGTCGGATGAATTTATTGAAGTATATCATATTTTATATTATAGATAATAAACGAAACACCAAAACAACTGCATCAATGGGAAATTGTATGATGGTTATACCAAGAAAACATGGTTTTAATTGTTTCATGTTGTTTCTCCACCGTCTATCTTTGCCTCTAAAAAGTTGTGATTCTAATTATGATCGTCTTTATTCTTTAATAAGTTAATTTTTTTTTATGAGAGAATTTCAACGGTTCACGCATTTATACTGTCACAGTGGCTCATTTCTTTACATTTTATTTTTCTCCAAAATTTTTTGAGTGGGGTCATTCCTACCCCTTAAATATCCTTTTTGTACCACATTTAATCATCTTACTTCAAATTGTTAAGTTCATCTCATCTATACCCACCCTCATTAGTTACTAAATTCATTTTATCTATATTCACTAATTAAAAAATAAATTTATTTAATTTTATTTCAACGTATTACATATACTGTTAAAATCAAGCATGCATGTGTACGACAAAAGTATATTATATAGGAAAATATTTTTTTATAGTGCATGTTTTAATAGGTTTATAATTATAAAAAAATTAGAATTAAAAAAAAATTGATTTATTTACGAAAATATCATTGCATTGCATTTCTTCTCAAGCTGCTGCCTGACAGCACAAAAGGAGTCCTCCTCAGCCTTCTCCAAGTTTTCAGAGTGATTGAAGAGTTGCTTAAGAGTTCAGCAAGTCTCTGGATAAGGGAGAACCGCCAAGAAAGGAGAGAGGGACAAGAGAGAAGCTAGAGAGAGAAAATTAAATTTAGAATTTCGAATTTGTGGAAGAAGCTACTTTGAACAATTAAAGGTATGCTACTAGACTAATTTGAGGGCTAGGAATCTCCTAATATCATTAGAATTTCATATGATGTACTACAATTGCTCAAATTTATGTTTCAAAATTTTGGGTTCTAGGTTTTTATGAAATGAATTTTGAATTTGAAGTCATTTTGGTTAATTTGGTTGGCATGACTGTGTTGTAGGGAGGTATAGGAATATTTTGGTGGTGATTTCAAAGCTTGCCATGGTCGGAGGTGGTGGGGTGGTGGTGATGAAGTTTCGGTCATGGTAGACTTTTGATCTCTTGATTTTGGGGCTTAAACTTTGGAGGGAACGTTGTTTCTAGTTAAAATGGACCTTAGAAATCAGTTGATGACCTTAGAAATGGATTTAGATGTTGTTAAAATGGTTAAAATGTAAGTTGCAGGTCTGGCCATAAACTAGAAACCTTATTTTTTGGGTTACTTTGACTAGCTTTTCTTATGGGTTTAAGCTTAATTCAAAGTTTGAGAATTATGGGATTTGTTAGAGTGATGTGTGGTGAGTGTTTAGGATCAAAAATTAGGTGAAAAGGTGTACTGAGTAGGGAGAAATAAGGGTGAGAAGTATGGGGGATTAGGGCTGGTGAAAGAAGCCTAGGGTTTTGATCAAAGTGACCAAGGAAGAAAGATGAAGGAGGAGGACATACACCAGTGCACCCTCGATAGCGCGTGAGGGAGAGTCTGACCTCTAGTTAGTGCCAAAAGTTTTCGTAACGTCCGTGCGGAGGTCCCGATAAAGTTTCAAGTCAATCCGACGGCCAAATCAAAATAAGGATTAAAATGATTGTTTTGGACTTCGGGGCCAATTTGACCCATTTTTGGATGATTTTGGAAAAATAAATTTTATATTAATTCTTAGATATATTAATTGAGTATGGTATGAAATTTCATTGAAAAATAATATCGTTTTATTTTTGGCTATTTCAGATCGAAAAGTAGCGCATAATAGAATTTCTCAATTCCGGATCAGTCGAAGTTTTTCAAATTCATTTTGAAATCATGTATTACATTACTTAGGAATTATTAATATATTTTAAAACTTATGATTGCTGATTTTGAATTTGGATTGGAAATCATAAATTCGAATTAGGATTTTGAGTGCGGTAACGCACAGTGGTTCGAAACGATACAATTGTGGTGAATACAAAACGTTAAGAAATACATTCTTGTGCATTGATTTTATTAGTTAAGCTATTTTTGATTTGATACTCATTTGCATTAATCCATGGGTTAATTGTTAGAGTCGAAGACTGCTACCTCGGTTACGCATAGGAATTGACTGTAAAGAAAGGAAGGGTATTTGTCAGTGGTAAATGTTAAGTGTACTGCTTTATAATACTTGGAAATAAAAGTATATGATATACCAAATTTATTCTCTTATATGTGAGAAATCAATTTTGCTGAATTGTGTTGAGTTGAATTACTTAAGTTATGGATCAAATATGTTTTATCGAGAAGTTTGTGGTTTGTTGAAAAGTTTGTGATTTAAGTAGTATCCACTGTGCTAGAGTTGTTGATAATTTGACATGGCTTACATGTTGTTGATTTGGACACTGTACAATTGTCGTGAGACAGTTTGATATTGATTAAATGTTATTGTTGACTCATAGCACATGTGGACTATTTATTATGTTGTTATACTGACAGAGATTTTGAGATTTCAAAGTGAGTTGAAAACACTTTGATTTTTACATTCTCCTCAGATTGTGAACATATTTTAGTGAAATAATATTTGATCCATATTTTCAATATCTCTATTTATTATGATACGCATTACACTTAAGAAAATTATTAGTTTCAGGATGTCGAAGTCTAGTGTGAAGTCTACTACTGCACTAGCATGGTAGATATGGGTAAAAAACTAAGAAAATCTGGTTATATACATACTGTACATGAGTGTCTGTTTTTTCTGTTGTTTGTTATAAAGGGATGGAATTCTCAATCCTTTATTTTGGTAAAAATGACATCATTGTGTACCCTATTATATAGTTTCTATTTTGATTGTGGCATTAAGTGGCATTAATGATTTTTTAAAATGCATTACTGTATTACAAATACAGGTATTGCCACGTACTGAGTTACGCTTCCATCTCTAAAAAATCAAAGAGGGTCTCTCGGGATGGGGTGTGACATATACAATGATCAGAATTTTGATTTGGCATATTATTTCGATACGACAATATTTCAAAAGTAGAATAAAATTAATAATTATTTTTAAAATATTAATTGAAATATACTAAAATATCTTAAAACATCTCAAAATATTTCAAAGATATTGGTGAAAATGTATCAAAATATTTCAAAACGCCTAGAAATAATATAAATCACCTCGTTGCATTGAAATTTTGTTTTAATTATTATTTTTATTTTAGTTTCTTTGATATATATATATATATATATTTAATACTTTAATTGAATGATATAAATTTAGTGAACTTAATAACTAATGAGATGAATATAGATGAGTGAACTTAGTAGTTTGAAGTAATAGGGTTAAATGAGGTAGAAAAAGAGATTTAAGAGGTTAATTAAGTTTTTCTTAAAATTGATATCAACTTAAGGAGTTGATTAAGTTTTTCATAAGTCTTAACTGAATTTTTGTGTTATAACTTATGATTTAATAAATTATTTCACATTTAAAATCAATTGTACAAATTTTTTTATTGTTATAAGGAGTAAAGTAGGACGTCAAGTAGATTATGTACTTATTTATAAATTATTTATGAAGAAATAATATTTTTGTACTAATGAAAAATTATTGAACATAATAGAAATTTGATATGAAAAGTAAGAATTATTATTTTTTTAAAAAAAACCTCATCAGGTAGAGTAATTATAATTCAATTGTTCATAACAATCTGGATTTTATTTAGGGTGAATGACACTTTTTATCCTAGAGGATTCTCATATTTTTAATATATATATATATTAAATATTAAAATTATTACATCTATAATATAATAGAGTTGAGTTTGAATTTTGGAGACAAAGAGAGGTTCAGATCGTTTTGAAACAAAACATAAACTTATCTAACGGACAACGGATAACGTAATTCCAACATAAAAGACGGTTCAAATCATCTCATAAATGCTGATCTAACGATCATAATTAGATTTAACTCTAACACTCTTATCTCTTAGACGTTTCAAACACACGTTTTCATCTCTTCTCTCTTATCTCATTTCCTCTCTCTCTATATCTATACTAGTAAGATAGAGGCAATTTCAAATTTCTCAAATTGAAATCACGTCCCCCAATTTAGAAAAGCAGAAGAACAATTAGAATTTGATTGAAGATCAGATATACAGTTCAAATCTCATCTAAATTCATCTAATTAAATCCAATGGCTCACAATCTATTCCATCAAAAATCCAAATCCCGCCCATTATGGCTACACACTCACGCCACCCAACTCAAATCCCTCTCTCTGCCATGGAAGACGCCCAAGCCCATGTACCCCTCTCTCTATCTCACGACTTTCATACACACACACACACATACAATGCTCTCTCCTTCCCTCTCTATCTCTCGCTCCTCTGCCATGTACCCCTCCTCTTTCTCTTCACACACACACACACACACACAATCAAATACACATCACACACACACATACATTCTAACACCAGCACACACACAATCGAACACACACACGCATGCACACACGCACGACATCACACTCACACACACAATCGAACCACATGTTGTGTGTTCGATTGTTTTTAGTCAGATATAATTTTATTTCAAGTTTTTAATCATTCGGGGTGATTAATTTGTTTGGTGTGATTAATTTGTATTTTTTTCATTATTGTGCTTGGTTGAATTGTGTAATTTAATCACCTGTTGGTGTTGCCCGCCAACTATTTGTTATTATTCTCCATAGGACTTTTTTTCTTGGTGGATTTTGCTATAGGTAAATGGCAGTAAAACTAATGGCTAACAAATTAATAGCTTTTGAATGCTGAAGGTAAGAGCTCTATCCACAGGATTTGAAATAATTTGATTAGTTGTGTATTTGTCTCAATGATGTCATTGAGTATCTTAGGTAGAAAGCATAAATCTGTAGTTGGCTATCAAGTTTGGGGCTTAGATAGCTAAGAAGTGGGTACTTTCTTTGCCATCAGTTAATTTCAATTATGGGTCTATCTTTGAGCTTGAACATGAAATTCCAGTTTTGGGTTTTATGTTAAAACTTTAAATGGTGTCAATTTGTGGTCTTTAATGGGAAAAAAGAAAGAAGGATTTACTTTTGAATAGGCATAGAATGATCATATGGGTGTGACAAGATGAGAAAAACATATGAAAAAGCCCACTGCACCATCCCAATTTTACTAATATTGCTGGCGTTGTTATAAAATTTTTGGCACTACCTAATTTATATCGATTTTATGAGTTTTGCTATATTCAGTTAGACTCAGTTTAATCTTATTTGGGTCATGGATTACATCTTTTGTTTTTATTGTTAAGTTATAAATTGACTTTTATTTGTAACAAAAAAAACCAGGTAGATTTGAAATGCTTTTAGATTCATGTGTTTTATTTTTATTATGATATTGATATTTCTAACATTTGGACAACTAAGGTTTTTATTTTTGTTTTGTTCTTGATTAAATATGGGACTTTGATAATTTCCATTTGTTGTTCAAGCTAATATTTGATTGTAGTATGAGGTTCCACATACAATTGAACATAAACACACACATCACCCTCTCACGACTCTCTCACCCTCTCTGTCTCGCACGCAAACACACATCACACATACACACGCACACACCAAAGCACACACACATTTCCCCTTATTATTTTCCCAAAATTTCAATTTCATGAATTTCATCTCAATTCACACACAATTTTTTTTCGTTGTTGGCTTAGGTTGCTATTTTGAATTGTTTTAGTTGAATATAAATCTTTTTGTTCACTTAAAAATTTGATTCTTGGATTAATGTTTGATCAATGGGTTGACGTTGATTTTCTCCCTAAATCTAATTGTTATGATATTAATCTTGCGTTGTTTTGAATAAATCCACTCACCGGCCAACTATTTGAAAATTTTAGATGCATATCTTATCAAGAGGTTGGAACCCCCGAGGTAATATCCTGAACCTTTTAATCTCTTCCAATTATAATTTTTGCTCCTGAATTGATACTATATGTTTTTAGTTCTTTGGCGAGCACATCAAGTTCAAGTATACATAGGATTATTATTAAAATGTTGTATCGGTATGAGCATTTACTGCCATCATAGCTCTGGTAATGTGGCTGTTGTTAAATTTGGTTAACAAGGAAAAATATACAATTTATATATTCATTGATTAATGTTTAGGCATATAGATATCTTATTTACGGTACTAACACTGTTGATTTTTTAGTTTGCATGTTTTTCTTGTAATGATAATTGTTTTATATTAGACTAAATTGAATAGAGAATAACAAGAGGGCTCTTGCTAATGTTCACGTGTTTTTCAAATTATTGATTGTTGTGGTTACCCAATGCCTTTACATGTATATGTGGGTGGGAAAATAGTTGTGTGGGTGGAGACTGTGTTATAGAGAGTTGTTGATCATGTTTAGATTTTTTCAGGCCTTAGTTGGATATGGAAGCTATGGAATTTGGGCTGAAACTTTTGGGAATTTTAATTCTTATTTCCCCTTTGCTTAGATATCAAAAATCTTATTGACATATAAATGTTGTGTTTGATGGAAAATATATTGCACTATGTAGTTCATGTCATTTTGAGCAAATCTTACTTAGCAATTCCCTGTAAGTATGTGTATTATGGGTGAAATGTTGTGGTTTTTGGATTTGCATTGTTAAATTCAAGCATTGGAATGTAGTTTGAAATAAGACCATAATTTGATTTGACTTTTCATTTGGTAATCAGAATGTAGTGTTGTTTGATGATGTTGAAATTTGAATTCCCTAGATTAAATCACGATGCATGTATAGGGACATTTAAGAAATTGGAGTAGATTGACTATGTGATTTTAAGAAATTGAATGCTAAATATGGGTGCTTGAATGAATAGTGGGGTTAACTACTGTTGAGTCGTGTCACTTGCAGTGCTTCATAATTGTGAAAAAACGTGTAATGTGGAAATCATCGATCCAGAGGTAAAGTTTTCATTGATAGAAGGTGCGATATACAAAAAAAAAAGTTTAAATGTTTCTTAAATATTATCCAATATTTTTGACATAGAAGTGGTCACATTTATGTAAAAGTCTTCATAAAGAAGCATTGTTTATGTTTGACAAATTTGCTGCCTATAAATATACAACTTTGTTTCATGTATTATATATTTTTGGTTTCACAGACTCATGGAAGGCTAAAAAGACTCAACAAATCTCTTGGTAGATGGGCGAAATGACTTGGTTTAGTTCTATTGGTAAATATTACAATTTCATTATTGACCGATGTTTCAAAATATGGAATATTCAAACCAAATGATTCTTATTTATGTGGATTTAATTCTTTGGTTGGACTTTATTACATGTGGCTATGACTTTTGTAATTATGATACAAATGTTATTTTAGTTTGGATTATGTACTGAATAAAATTTGATGTTGTCTTTGAGTTAGGTTGAATAATTTATTATTGAGATTGGTTATGCAATGATTTTTGTTGGGAGATTGAATAGTTTGTGTTGGACAATAATGCAATTGAAGTCACAGTAGACATATTGAGATTTTCTTGAATTCCTTTCAAATAAAACTTTGTTGAAATTTTTTGAAAAAATAGTAGAGGCTATATTTATTTTGATTTTTTTAATTAAAGGAAATGAAGGAAAAATTATTTTAAATTAAAAAATTTTGAAAATATAAAATACTTTTAGGCACGGATTATTACTAATAATTTATATAATAAAGTAGTTTATAATTCAAATTTTAAAAGATAAACAAAATAATTTTTATTATTTGCGATTGAGATTGCTTTAAATTTTATTTTAAAGTTAATTTAACGAATAATATTAACACCTAAAATTTAATAGAAAAATAGGCCCTAAGGATGTGTTTTGAGTGACTTTTTAAAAATACTTCTAAAAATTATTTTTTATAAATACTTAAAAAAAAATAATATTTGAAACCGTTTCACCACTATCTCTACCACCACTATCCCCCCCCCACCACCACCACTGTCGCCGCCATCACCACCACCACTGCCGCCGCCACCGCCACCACCATTATCGCCACAGTTGCCGCCACCACCACCATTGCCACCACGGCTGTCGCCTACCTCCTCTTATCCCCACTACAAACCGATGTTTAAATTCATTTATCTCTTTTATATATTTGTGATTTGATTTTGGATATGAATACAAATATGTTTATTATTTATCATTTTTTATTACTTTGTGCCTTCGGACATAAGTAATAACTAGTTATTTTATATTAGTGTGAATGCCACTTTCTAGCCTAAAGGATTCTCATATTTTTAATTTATATATTAAATAGTTTAAATTATAACATTACACCCTCAATCAAATAAAAAAAATAGTAATATAATCCAAAAATAAATGCTTGTTGTCTTCTCTCACAAATGTTTTTGTTGTATTTATCATAATCTCTTATTTAGATACATAATTATTTGCATAATACTCAATATAAAGTGTTTTGTATAAAAAATTGTTACTCAATTTTTTAAAAATGTAGTACATTAATACCTTTATGTAATTATATTTAATTAAAGGTATAATATGAGAATTTCAATCTTTAGGGCATAAATTGAGAAAATAAAGATTTTCGAGGACGCAAACTGTCATTTGCCCTTTATATTATCCATCAATTTCAAAGCTTCTAAACACGGTCGGTCACTTCGGTCGCTCGAGTATCTAGAAGGTGAATGCTAGCGGAGTTGAAGCAAACTGTTCTTGCGGCGAACAACGCCTCCTTCTATACGTAATGCCAATCTCTCTCTCTCTCTCTCTCTACCCGTCATTCACTTGTGTATGTGCGTGTTGATGTTCCGTTTATATGAATCTTTTCTAGAAGTAAACTTTCTTAGCATTATCTCTCTACGTTTTGTGTTTGTTTTGACGGAAATCATTTTCGGGTTGCCAATTTTTTTTTCCCTTTATGACTCCACTTTCTTCTGCGTTTTGCGCCCTAATCTTTGTGATTAAAGATTTTCTTTGCGAATAAATTTTATTTATTTTCTTGGAAAATATTTTGTTGCCCCCCCCCCCCCCCTCTTTTTGAACCCTCTTTTTTCCTGTATTTTGCGGTCTAATCTTTTTGATTGAAGAGTTCGTTGGGAGTGAAATTCTTTTTGTTTTCCTGGTAAAGATATTCCCTGGAAATACTTTCCTGTTGAATCGAAATAACTTTTTTCTTGATTGTTTATAGTCAAGTATTGTCCTACTTCTCTCATGAATTACTGTCTGCTGACTAGTGATAAATACTAAAGTAACAATCACATAAGCCATAATGTATCGGTAAATCCACGGCCTTTTTTGATTCATCCTCATCTTTAGGTGCATTCCTCATTAAAGAGGATTATGTATCCTTCATTGATTATCCAGAAAATGTGAAGGATTTGCAATGTTTAAAATGAGGGTAAATAACTCTGCAATGTGTATCCTGCATTTACCAAGTGCATGCACACTTAGGCTGAGGATGAAGTAAAGAAGGCTGTTGATTTAATGCTGCCAAAGCCACAAAACTCAAAACTTTTTTTATGTGGGTAATGTTAATGTCTTTAAAAAATGGCGCATTATTGCTATGTAGTGTTGAATTATGGGTTGATTGGATTCTTCTGTAGGGTAGTTGATTTCGTGACTTGTCTCTAGTCTTGCAATTGTAACCTCTTATGAAAGTTGGATCATGTGATTTTTTTTTTTTTAACTTCATAAGAACGACTTACGTACTTTACTAATAGTAAAGTAAGATTTCAAAGAATTTTTGAGTTGAAATTTAGCTGCTTTGGTAAGATCTTTGAATGGATTGTGTTGGTTTCATGTAAAACAGCTAAATGTTTTCAGCGTGTCTTATTTTGCCAATAGTTGTTTGTTTTGGCTCGAAAAATAATATCAGGACAAATTCGTGTATCATTGAGGCTATGTAGTTACTCAACTACATTACTGTAGACATTTTTCAGAAAATCTGTTGATGAATTCGCTAACATGATTTAGATTGAAATGAGTCCGATCAATATCGTGGACAAGTGCTTGTCTCAAATTTTAAAGAAACTATGATGCTTTACAGCAGAGAAAGAGAGGATTATTATCATTTAATGTATAGAACTGTTGTTGTTGATTTATGAAAACACCAATTATTGGGCATTTTCTAACATGATTTATGACCTATACTTTGCCTTAATGCCAAAACTGGCACTAAGTTTTTTTTGGGTAGTTGGAACTTGATGCAAGTTAAACCCTGTATTAAGAATGCATCTTCATCTTTTGGGACATCTGTGAAATGGAGTTAACAGCTATGGAATTCATATATTAGTCTATTTCTATAAATTGTTTTGGTACTGGAATATTAGACAGTTCATTAATAATTGCTGTTGGTATTGTTTTTATTTCAATTTTAGATGACTTTTTCTGGTAACTTGAACTTCTCGTGGTGGGAAAATCATAATCCAACACTCTTGACCTTCGTCTCAGCTGGTGAAGGGGATTGGTAGGTTGCATACCTTTGCAGATCAAATTATTCAGAACTGAGGAAGGAAAATGGAATCCAAGAGTTGAAGCCAACAATAAAGGCAACTGAATTTATCGAAAGACAAGCATGAAACACCACTGGGATTTCTTTTTCATTGATCCTTATGGTTAACTAAGGTTAAACCATCTGTCCCTGGACAATGTCTTCTGATATATTATTGGCATGAAGTTAATCATCCATGTAGGCAACATAATTTAACCATATATATAGATGCAAACCATGTCATCTGTGTGATGTTAGTTTCATCCAAATGACAGGTACATAAAGGAACGGGCTACAGTCTAATTTGAAGGATGATGAAGTCTGCCGGACATACTTTATTTGCTTCTTTTACTCCTATTCATCCTATTATCCTAAAAAACCATGGCAGATTTTCATCACATTCATTTTGTGTGAATTCAACTAAATCGAGGAAACTATATGCTTACCACCAGAAGCATCAATCACATACAAATTCTAAGAGGGTTGTTGGGCACTATCTTCCTCCTTGGTTCAGGTGAGTGTCTTCAGAAATTATTTTTATTTTTTACCAGATTAGAGTTGTATTGATTTTATGACCTGTATTAACTGCCATGGCTTGATTTGCAGTGTTGCTCCAATGATGGATTGGACAGATAACCATTTTAGAACTTTGGCCCGGCTCATTTCAAAGCATGCATGGCTCTATACAGAAATGATTGCTGCAGAAACAATTGTTCATCAGAAGGGAGATTTGGTAAGTTTGTGCAAATCTGTCTTCTGAAGGTCTGTGAGGGAAAGAGAGTTCAGTAATAATAGGTCAACTAAGCAAATGTGATCATGATTTTCAAACATTTCTTGGCTATTGCCATCTTGTTTTTTGCATGACCTTTGTTACTTAAAGCTACTCTTACCATAAAATCCAATTAGTAGTAGATTGTTTAGCTCTATATAAATGCTACAAGTGGACAACATGATGTGGACATTTTTTGGTTGAACTTGTAGTGGTATTATCTGCCTATGTGTAGGTATGCAAGCGATTAAATCATTTGATCTATGCCAGGAAGCTTTAGTAGCATTGTTACTATTGAAAATGCCAAGGCAGCAAAGGCAAGTCAGTGGCTAAAAAGGTCAACCAATAGACAAATTGCCAAAGTGAGGAGCAACTAGCCAGATAACACTAAAGGAAGGAAAAAAGCCACGTTCCAAATGGTTAAGCACTGATCGAATGCTGAGTAGAGTTGAGTGATAGTTGCTTGGAGACCTTATGAATGGGAGTCTCTCCCATAGGAGCGAACTCATTCCCACATTTGTTAGCATGACTTCCGCAATGATGTTGCGAAATAAAGATATTTGGTCCTCAGCGCTTTGGACAATGCATCAATAGAGTTCTTAATATGCTTGGTTCTGGGTGGAGGTAGACTGAAGTTATATTTGAGTTTGTGTGATAAAAGAATGAGATCAACTAGAAAGGACCACGTGGCTGTCGATGGTGTGGGTCATAATTCGGACTGATTGATGCAGGACTAATTGGAGCAATTATTTGCAGAAGTGCAATTGTACTATTTGGTACCACAGATATATCAGATACTCTGGTGATACTATAGCTAGCATACTGTAGTAGTATTAGTTCTGCAGCTTAACATTCATGAACAAGTATTATTTTGGAGTTAAATCACTATTTCTCTCGCTACTTTTTTAAGGTTACGAGGTTGGAGTAACTTGATTGCTGGGATTTACTCTTACTGAGGTTAAAATCTTACTTTCTTATAAACTGAGCTTGTGAGTTGTGTGACCAGTTTAGTGCATAATGAATTTGCCTTCACCTATGGTGTTCCTTTTTGAACACCAGAATCCACTAGGTTAGAACACTATTTTGAGGTTTTTCCTTTGTTTCCCACTTAGAAACTTGGGCTTCAATATAGATTGAACTATGATTTTGTTTTCTTGCACTCCAACTGTAGTTTTGTAATAGGGCCGAAGACGGTCCATAATTTGGTGATAAATAGGAGAGCCGAAGTAAAGGAGATCAAACAGCAGTTGGAGGTGTAACACGGGGATTAATAGCCATACTGAAAGGCAAAGTTGAAGCTCATGTGAGGATTTTAGGAGGCATCCACTAATCATCGGACAAGCGAATGGAAGTTATGAAGAAGAAGGAACTGTTTTGATACTGGAGATGATAGTCTGAAGGGTTGATATTCTCTGGCCGTCTCTGTGGTCTACCCTGATGATGGTGATGTGCGGGAGATTGATTTCTTAGGCATTCGTTAAGGTCATAGGCATTAATCATAGTACCTCACAAGTATTTGATGAATGTCTTGAGAGATTAAATTCAACCATTGTTACTGATTTCGAACAAATCTTATGATGTAAACAATGAAGTTCAAATTAATTTGGGAAGGCTTTATGGAATGTGGAGCGCTTTCACAACAATGGGATTGTTGAAACGTGGCCATGGAGTATGTTTCAAAAGAAAACCCTATGCTTTTATTTTTTATTTTTTTTTGGGAGGGGACGGGGGTCTTGTCATATCCTCAATATTTTTTTGCTGTTGAAAACAAGGTACGAGGACAAAATTATTTGTTCATTATTAAATTCTTATGATAGAGAGGACTAGATGCAACAGTAGAAGCATGATTGTGGAAGCAAGCTCATTTTTTTGTGTTTTTTATTTTTTATTTGTTATCTTTTTAGTTGCTGAGGCCAAGTGCTGGTACTCTTCCCCGAGTAGTGTAGCATTATTCTTGTGCTACGCTGTTCACCGTATTGTAACAGTTATTCTGAGGTGCGTGCATAATTATTTCTCGGTTTCCTTATTTGATGTTGTAATGTATGGTTGAGGTCAAGTCAGTCTAGTGGTCAGCCTGTACTGTTATTAGGTTTGTGGTCTTATTTTCAAGTAGCTACATTACTTTTGCCGACTGATGAGTTTTTTCTTTGGCACCCTTCTGTGAGGTTTTTCCTTTGATTCCCTCCAAGAAGCCTAGGTTCCAATACATGTCGAAGTATAATTTCTCCCTATTGTGCTCCCTGTTGCAATAATTACACTGAAAGTTCACCTTGGCAATGCTGTTGGTTATGTTGTTTGATTGATCATAGCAACAAGAGGGTCTTTAGTTTACGTTTTTTTTACCAGAGTCATGTGATGTACTTTACCAATATGATTGGTATTGGGGTTGTTTTTTAACCATGATTGGTGTTGGGTTTGCTGTTCCATTCCAAGCTGTGATTGAGATGTTTCATGCTTCTTTATGGGAAAAATAAAAAAAAAATCTAAAAAATCTGTCCACCATAGTTGGTGATATTTTTTCCAGTCCCTTATTTGGTATTTTCTGAAAAATAAGGCATGATCTGAAGTAGTTTAATGGAAATTCTACCACTTCTGCAGGGTCATCAAATCTGCTAAAAATTTCTTTAGGTGGTTTGGAGTATATTGGACCTTGAACGGAAAGCCCACCAACATGTTAAGTTGAGTAGAATCCATTTGATATGTGGTTCCTGTAACTGGTTTATGGTTGCTACCTTTTATTTGTTAAGAGTAGAATTTCTAGATTTATATTTGCAACAATTTAATTGTGTTCGTAATGGAATGGTATCAGAATTACTATCTCGTCACCCATTATCTGCTTTTAGCAATGGGTTGGGTTTTGATTTATCTGATAGTTCTATTTCTAGAGAATTCTGACTTCATTTTTGTTTGGTTTGATCAGGACAGATTTTTGGCATATACTCCAGAACAACACCCTATAGTGCTTCAGATTGGGGGAAGTAATCTGGATAACCTAGCTAAAGCAACGCAACTTGCTAATGCTTATGGCTATGATGAAATTAATTTCAAGTTTGTTCTGTTATTAAACATCATCTTAGATTTCCTACTTCTTTCTCACCACTGAACTGAGAACTTGTTCATCTACCAGTTGTGGATGCCCTAGCCCAAAGGTAGCTGGACATGGGTGTTTTGGTGTACGGCTTATGCTTGATCCAAAGGTTTGAGTGACTGTGCTGGCTTACATTGTTAAGTAAACATTCTATAGGCTAGTGTTTGCCAGTGTGTGCTGATATAGGCATGTGTTTTGTACAAGGAAAGTTTACTGCTGATGCAATGTCAGTCATTGCCGTCAACACAGACATTCCTGTCAGTGTTAAATGTCGTATTGGTGTTGATGACCACGATTCATATAATGAGCTCTGTGAGTTTTTTATTTACTTTCTCTGTTAATCTGTTTAAGGCTGCAGATACAACTTACTTTTTATTTACAAAATTCTTGTATTCCTTGAGAAGTTTACATGATACAGACTGTAGTTTAACACTTGAAGTTTTTCCTGTTATTTATTTTATATTGCTCTTCATAAAATGTCTGTATTTTCTGTATTCTTTCAGTTTGCCTCTGAAAACTTGCATACTCATTCCTTTTCTGCTGCGCATAATTTTCTGTGGAAGTGTAGCCTTTAATTTTTATTTCTTCCAAAATAAATGATGGTACTTATCCAATTTATATAAGTCATAAAGGATTCAGAACGATTGGCACAAATGATGTAAAGTTGGTCTATGTACAAGAAAATAGAAGGTTTTCAGGGCTTTGTCCTCATTTTTTGGTGCCCCACGGTGGATCTTTGTATAGTGACATCATTTCATGGATATTCAAATGATATGAACTTGAGTTGTTCATAATGGGGTGTGAATTAAAATGGTACTTTGTAGATTGCTAAGTGAATAGTGTTATATTTGTAATTTTAAGAGAAATACAAGGAGCTTTTGCCATAAAAAGGAAAGCACCAACCAAGAAAGGCAAAATATCATATCATGAAATCACAAAAGATGCAGAGAAAATATAGTTGGCCTCAAGTTGCCAGCAAACGTCATCAATGTATAAGCAGTCCTTCTAGGGAACATCTGGTCTTCCTAATTTGCTACTCTTTTCATAAATTAGAGGAGCTTTGCTTCATGGACCTCCTTGCAAATCATAATGCATTTGATCGTGACAACGATGGTTCTTAATCTCTACTGTGAATACTAAACAAATTTTGGTGCCTCACTTCTTTTAGAACAACAATAAGGACACTAATGTTGGCAATTCCAAAAGGTTCAATAATCGTGGAACTATTGTGATTGCTGTGAACTGTTGTCTTGAAATACCTCCAAACAGGATTATCCTCATTGTTAAGCAACTACCTGTCAACCTCATCTCCACCTGACTGTCTAGACTCCACGTAATGTCTTATGCATGATGAAGAAACTCTTATTGAATTATTGTGAAATTAACAAGAAGATGTAATCCTTTCAGAAATGTTATAAGCTGAAATCTAAACAGGGAAGCAAATGAAGATTTTACTCTGGGAGCTGCTTGAAACATATGTCTGCTATCATTGAACTCTATTGTTTCTCTCCTCATATTCATATATTCCCCTTATTTACCTGTTGTATTTTTTTACCTTCCAATACACATATTCCCAGAGGAGTTGGATGCACATTGCATACCTCTAACATTATAGTTCTTTCCTTTCTCATGTGTAAAGGGAGATCGAATAATGGAACCATGTCGTTGTTCTTAGCTGCTAGCCTGCTAGCATACATAATGGAAGAGCTGTTTTGCTGGTCATAGTGTTTGTTGTTACTTCCACAGATTTAACAAACCGCAAATTTTTTAGGAGATCTAAATTCATTGATACATAGAAATTTCCTGAGGCTTCTTGTTTGGTGGTTCTCAGAAATGCTCTTTTTCTTTGAAATCTTTTTGGATTTTCAGGGAAGCATGTAGCTTTTAGGGGGCTGGCCTGCTGGGTATCCCTTTGTGTTTAGTATAGGTTTCTTGTTTTGTTTGTTTTTGCCTTGTGTATACTCCTTGTGTACATGTGTTGAGCAAGTTGGTGCTTTAGTTGTTAACCTCTATCAGTCAAATGAAGCATAAAAAAATCAGTTGGTGACCTCAAAATTGAGAGATTAAGTGCTAATTATTTTATTATTTAGAATCTGTCTGATTTCTTCTTTTGTCCCCAACCCAAATTGCAGTTGTGTACTTTTATTTATGGGTAAAATAGATGAATTCCTTTTTGGAATGAATTTTTTTTAACTAGGCATTGAATTTTCATTTTTTATAAATGTTTACTATGGTAAACACTGGTTATACTTTTAAGAGTTGATCTGTTATGGTGTACTGGATAAAGAAAGAAGAAGATTGTACAATATCCTATTGCCCCATATATGGACATATAATAGAAATCCTAGTGTGGTGTGCTACTAGGAGTGGTGATTTACAGAAAGCAGATACACGAGGAGAAAAAGAGGCAAAAACTATGATCATCAATTATATGGATTGAGAGGCATTGCTATACTCTGTAGATCGGTGAATATAATTCCCAGGAACCTTATTATCTTCAATTGCGAACACCCAAAAGGCCAAAATTTTTATGCCCAAAGAGAAAGTGGCAGACCCTTAAGATATATGCATTAGTGTCAATCAAAAGTAAGCATATAAACATGTATTTACGTCTGAATATAAAGGAATGGAAACATTCTTGCTTTGATAGTTTGTGGAATAGACTGGAAACACTTGCTTCTGTTGAAGATCATGGTGACATATGATTCTTTCGATTTGCTTCACAAAGTTGGTCATGAGTGATGGCATAGAGGATATGAAATTTTGATTTTTTTTTGTTTTTGTCTCTTTTGGGACTGGAAAAACGTTTTGTATGGTTGGAGGCTCCTTTTCCAGCAAAAATTGTTTGTCCCTGCTTAACTAAGAGTATATTAGGTGCTGAACCTGCTGATTTATTCTCGGGATATTGCATGCAATTGTTGCTGGGATTTGTCCTGATTAATTTATTTTTACCTTTTTCTCTTTGCAGGTGATTTCATTTATACGGTCTCTTCTCAGTCACCAACTAGGCATTTCATTATACACTCCCGAAAGGCATTGCTGAATGGAATTAGCCCTGCCGACAATCGAAAAATTCCTCCCTTAAAGTATGTATTTTGTTCGTATATCATTTTTTCATTAACCATTGTCAGTTAAATTAAGGACATGTGTTCTTAATCAGAGAGAATCTTTTATGGTCTGTTTGGTAAGCAGGATAGACAAAATGAAAGGAAAGAAAATTATAAGAAATCAACTCTCCATCCATTGAGGACAGAAATAGACTTTCATTCCTTCTTGTTTGGTATGATGAATGGAAAGTAGAGAGAATAAATGTTATGTTGTTTAGTGTTGAAAGAAAAGTGGAAGGAAAATTAAACTTACAATTCTATCCCTCCGCTATGTGGAACTTTATACATACGTAACTCAAATGGCAAAAACTTCTTACTGCCAACTCGACTACACATGGCCACCAACAACATTTTTCTATACTACCCACCACGTGGCAGTGTAGACAACCTCATATTTGATATAAACACACCATTTTGAATGTATCTCCCTTCTGGAAATTTCGGAGCTTGTATCATTCAGATTGGGCCCTTATTTGTTGCATGTGAAATACAAGGGTAAAATGGTAAAGCTCCATCTTGCCCAAAAGTCCCATCTTTCTCTCACATTTGCCACCCATAATTGGAGGAAAAGAAATTCCTCCCAACTTTCCTCTCCCTCCAATTTTCTCTCCATACCAAGCAGCGGAAACTTTGTCCTACCCATTCCATTTTCCACACTTTCTTTCCATCCTCCCTATTTTCCTTTGTACCAAACAGGCCATTAGTGTCTTGCTATGTGCAATTGACAGTTTCAATTTGCAGATATGAGTACTACTTCGCCCTCTTGCGTGACTTCCCCTACTTAAGGTTTACAATTAATGGAGGCATAAAGACAGTTAATGAGGTAAGTGTCAATTTGATCTGGCATACCTGATGAGTCTTCTGGGGCTTAGTCCCAGATATTCAAATGGTGTGCGTAGTACATGGTAATAAGCACTAAAAATGAGAAGATATTATTGCTTGCGCAGCTAATATAATTTTTAACTGTAAAGTTAATTTGGATTGTGCCATAAGTCTGCCCATCGCATCAATTTTTAAATTTGCAAGATGCTTAAATTTCTACGGTTTCTGAAAATTATCGACCATAATTCTTGTTTCTTGTTTGCCAAACATTTGCAAAGTCTTTTTCTATACTGTGGTGGAAATCATGCAATTTTACTTTTCTCCTTTATTAATCTGCCGTCTTTGTTTTTTCCCCTATTTAGTTTTCCACTGGTGATTGGGAGAAGGGTTTTTAATATTTTTTTGGGCCCGAAAGAAGAAGAAGAAGTTTTTTTTTTTTTGGGGGGGTGGGGTGGTAGTTGGCCCATCTTGAAAATATTGCTAAAACAATTAGACTAATGTGTTGACCTTGGCTATCTGATTTACTAAGAAATATTGATGCCAAAATAGTGAACACTGAACAGTCTCTTCTGGTCTGGTTCAGAGGTCATTCATTTTGGACATATTGCACATGATCATCCTGCAAAATGATAAACTGTTTGCTACGTAATTTGTAGACAAATTATAACCACACATAACTTTACTTGCAAAGCGTCCTATGCACACATGGTTTATTATTTTCCTTTTTTCTTTCTCAGGGATGCAGCATTATGTTACAAACTTGGTTATTTTAAAATGAGTGTGATTCATCTGGGCTAGTCATCTAATTGGGGAAGATGAATCATCGAACCATTAAAAAATCTGCACTTTAATCCTCTCATAATCTTGGAAAATTAGACCGCCTTGAACTCAGAAATGGAGAAACATGACAAGTTTAGCGCAGAAAGATTCTTTCTTACTTTCTACTGAAAAGGGAGGAAAAGGCTTGGTTTCACCCATTATGACACTTGGAGACCTTTTGAGTCACAAGGTCCCCGGATCCCGAATTAACCTATGAATGTGTGATGGGCGTAATCTTTCCGAGTATATTTACTACAAGATAAAGAAAGAGAGCAGAAAATGAGTAAGAGAGAGGAAATAAGATCAGAGAGCAAGGGCGCAGTGCGAATTCCAAGCCTCTTGATTAGGATTAGAACAAGGGAGGTAGATAGCAATGGGGAAAGAAGAAAGAGATAAAGAGAAGAAATTCAATGGGGAGGGTGAGAAATCATCTACCAAGCCAGAGAGTAAGGGTGTCAATGCGACTTTGAGGCCTCTTAAGTTTTAGAAAAAAGGAGGGAGGAAATAGTAAGGGGAAACGGAGAAAGAGAAAGAGAAAGAGAAGAAATTAAGGAGGGATGGTGCAAAAACATCTACCAAGCGTCTTATTGCAAAGACGAGAAGAGGAGGGAGACTAGGGAGAAGAGACGGACGACATATGACTGTTGTTCTAAGCCTCTCAAAAGGAAGATGCAGGAGAAAAAGAAAGAAGAGATGATGTGAGGGAGGGGGGAGAAGTATGCGACACATGTAAAATGGGAGAAACGTTATAGATAGATAGATGTGGAAGAAGGGGGAGGGACATGGGGTAGATAAAACTAGAAGGGCAGAGAAACAGAGAGCACAAACCTCGTTCCAAGGCTCATATTTTTCCATCTCAAAGAATCTCCACATTATTCCCCTAAGATGTTTATTTATTGACCATACAGAACCCTACAAACACTAACTGTATCTTTTGTAATTAACCCAATCCAACACAGAAATAATATATAAGCCCCACAATTCAATCCGAAAACAGTAAATTTTCTCAGAAAAGGAGATGCCACATGAATCTTAAAGATTCTTAAAATGACTAATCGGTTGTACCAAATGTGTAGATTCCATCCTTGTGGGTTCTCCATCACATCGGTTAGACTGCACTGGGATTATAACCTATTTGAAGTCCTAAATGTTAAATAACTACTCAGAAATCTCACTTGCTAAAGGAGGCCATAATTGGAGATGATCTTGCTATGTGATGCAAACAGGGCTTTGTTACCTGTAACAATCTTAACCTCAAACATTCTTTCAAAGGAAAGATCCAAGAATAAATCTGAAGATTGAGATCCATAAATATGATTACAATACTTGCAGTAAGAACATCTTTTTTCTCTTATAACTTTTAGAGTNTAAAACAATTAGACTAATGTGTTGACCTTGGCTATCTGATTTACTAAGAAATATTGATGCCAAAATAGTGAACACTGAACAGTCTCTTCTGGTCTGGTTCAGAGGTCATTCATTTTGGACATATTGCACATGATCATCCTGCAAAATGATAAACTGTTTGCTACGTAATTTGTAGACAAATTATAACCACACATAACTTTACTTGCAAAGCGTCCTATGCACACATGGTTTATTATTTTCCTTTTTTCTTTCTCAGGGATGCAGCATTATGTTACAAACTTGGTTATTTTAAAATGAGTGTGATTCATCTGGGCTAGTCATCTAATTGGGGAAGATGAATCATCGAACCATTAAAAAATCTGCACTTTAATCCTCTCATAATCTTGGAAAATTAGACCGCCTTGAACTCAGAAATGGAGAAACATGACAAGTTTAGCGCAGAAAGATTCTTTCTTACTTTCTACTGAAAAGGGAGGAAAAGGCTTGGTTTCACCCATTATGACACTTGGAGACCTTTTGAGTCACAAGGTCCCCGGATCCCGAATTAACCTATGAATGTGTGATGGGCGTAATCTTTCCGAGTATATTTACTACAAGATAAAGAAAGAGAGCAGAAAATGAGTAAGAGAGAGGAAATAAGATCAGAGAGCAAGGGCGCAGTGCGAATTCCAAGCCTCTTGATTAGGATTAGAACAAGGGAGGTAGATAGCAATGGGGAAAGAAGAAAGAGATAAAGAGAAGAAATTCAATGGGGAGGGTGAGAAATCATCTACCAAGCCAGAGAGTAAGGGTGTCAATGCGACTTTGAGGCCTCTTAAGTTTTAGAAAAAAGGAGGGAGGAAATAGTAAGGGGAAACGGAGAAAGAGAAAGAGAAAGAGAAGAAATTAAGGAGGGATGGTGCAAAAACATCTACCAAGCGTCTTATTGCAAAGACGAGAAGAGGAGGGAGACTAGGGAGAAGAGACGGACGACATATGACTGTTGTTCTAAGCCTCTCAAAAGGAAGATGCAGGAGAAAAAGAAAGAAGAGATGATGTGAGGGAGGGGGGAGAAGTATGCGACACATGTAAAATGGGAGAAACGTTATAGATAGATAGATGTGGAAGAAGGGGGAGGGACATGGGGTAGATAAAACTAGAAGGGCAGAGAAACAGAGAGCACAAACCTCGTTCCAAGGCTCATATTTTTCCATCTCAAAGAATCTCCACATTATTCCCCTAAGATGTTTATTTATTGACCATACAGAACCCTACAAACACTAACTGTATCTTTTGTAATTAACCCAATCCAACACAGAAATAATATATAAGCCCCACAATTCAATCCGAAAACAGTAAATTTTCTCAGAAAAGGAGATGCCACATGAATCTTAAAGATTCTTAAAATGACTAATCGGTTGTACCAAATGTGTAGATTCCATCCTTGTGGGTTCTCCATCACATCGGTTAGACTGCACTGGGATTATAACCTATTTGAAGTCCTAAATGTTAAATAACTACTCAGAAATCTCACTTGCTAAAGGAGGCCATAATTGGAGATGATCTTGCTATGTGATGCAAACAGGGCTTTGTTACCTGTAACAATCTTAACCTCAAACATTCTTTCAAAGGAAAGATCCAAGAATAAATCTGAAGATTGAGATCCATAAATATGATTACAATACTTGCAGTAAGAACATCTTTTTTCTCTTATAACTTTTAGAGTAGATTATTATTCTGCACTGTTATGTATGCTGAGTAACTGAGTTTTCTTTTTTGTTTTTACTTTCCACCTGTAGTCTTGATTTAATATTTGCAGTTCCTTTTATGTTAAGCTAGCAAATCGTGTGTATGCAGCATTTTCATTTCACCCTTTTTTATTTGCATTCAACTAATAGGTCAATGCAGCACGAAGGGAAGGAGCTCATGGGGTAATGGTGGGACGTGAAGCCTACAACAGGTGAGAACAATTTGCAATTGATAGAAGAACTCACTCTTCCATATCCGTTTTGTTTGGGGAGTATATGTTTTGATAAGCATCAAATATTTGTTATTTGAATATTTGAGCATAAATATGAAGTTGAAAGAAGTATTTCTGGATGATTTTTGCTATTTGCGTTCGTAATAGTTCTTGGCCTTCATATATCGTTATTGTATTTATTTTCTAGTGAAATTGCTATTTTTAACAAAGATGAATTTGGTCTTATGATTGGTAGCCGTATGTGATGGGATTTGAAGCCCAACATCCACTTTGTGGGAGATCGGCCCTTCTTTTAGCGTTCGCTATGTACTAGGCCTAAACTATACACTAATCTTTTGTATGAAGCCAATACATGAATTCTCTTGGGCATGGACTTTGACCTTAGGCGCATAGATAGACAAGGTGTATGAATGTTAATGGGTTACTCGAGGAGTTTCCAAATGAGCTGCCTCTTATGAGGTATATTCAGCATCCTATTGAATTGGTGCTAGGGAAATAATTATCTAATCTTCGACAATATCTATACTACTAATAAAAGTGGTTTAAGTGAAAATTTTTTGATTTGTTTATTTATCTTTCAATAATTCTATAATGTCTACTTTATCCTTTTTAAAGTGGCTTAAGAGAAAAATTTTTGATTTTCTTATTTATCTTTCAAAAATTCTATAATGTATATTTTATCCATTTTTGAGGAATTATTTATTTATTTTATTAGTTGCATTAATTCAACTAAAAAATTTCATTGTTTGACTTTTGATTATCTTCTTTCCAAATAATATAAATTCGATCTAAATTCGATTTGAACAATGTGATCCGAATTCAATTTAATTGTCCAACGAATTTTATTTTCACAGTGCATATATGACTCCCTGAAAATAGATATCCTTTATGATCCAAATAAATTGATTAGAGACGATTTTAACATTTAACACATGGATTTTTGCTCAATTTTATTAAATAATCACCAAATCACATCATATGCTTGTAAGTACGTTGTGCATATCCAAATTCACTAAAAAATTAATATTTAAATAGATCTAATAATCTATATACTACTTTTGAATGTTAATACTTGTCAAAAAAACTTAATTGATAATATTATCCTTAAAAAGATAAAAAGATAATAATAATCTACTGTAGTAACTTCTTATTAGTCCAAAAAATTAGTAGTCATCCATCTATTAATCACTTACTGAAGTTAAAAATTATAATTTTTAAATGTAATGCAATGCAATTCATTTTTTTTTTTTTTAACTTTATGCAATTCAGTTCATACAACCCAAAATACAAGAAAAATCTTGAGCGTAACAGTTATCTCACGTCAGAAGTGTCATTTTGTGTAACCGTCCAATAACAAGGGAACAAGTGGATAATTGAGCCCCATAAAATTCAATAACCATCTCCATATAAATATAAAGAAAATTGGTTCAATTTATAAATTTTTTTTTACAAAAAGTCAAAATAGTTGACGTGCAACGCACACATGCACCAACTAGTAGTCTAAAACATATGGAGTTTGTTGATACTCAATCAATTAAGGATATACTCTCTCTTCTATATGATAGGCCAATCCCATATGTTAACTAGGCATGTAGATGGACTTGTAGAGAAAGGTTATATTTGGCGTGGTTTTAGTCCTTGTGTAGTTCCACCATTGTTGACCCCTTGAGGAAGAGGGTTCTTGGTGTGTGTGAGTTTCGAGTAGTTTTGGCTAATGTTTTGGAAACAAGTTCTTAGATTTTGTTAACGACGCAGCACGGAGTGGTTATCGGCAAGTCTTGGTTTTTGGTTTTAACAAGTGAGGATGATCTAGATATTCGGTAAAGATTTAGGCGTTGGTCTGTGGTACAAACTCTATTGTATTTTACTAATTACTGTGGCTTGTTATTGAAATACATATTGAGTGATGAAGTGATGTTTTTTTGAAGGTCTGGTTCATTCTGGAGGAGTACAAGTTCTTCTACATTAGCTGAAGTTGCCCTTGTTAAAATTGGGGAGGAAAAATGTATCATTTAGTTTCTGTCTGATATCCATTGATTCACAAATTATAATTTTCCTAAACAGCCGTAACTATGTGCCGCCCTGATACTTACTATCGGTATCCAAGATCAAGATATGGCCTATGTGAGACTAGCTTTAAATGCCCCCTTTTTTTGGGAGAGGGGAGGGGATTGTTTCTCAGCCTCTACCTTCTCTTCTCTTTTCCTTTCCTTTTCTTTTTTGTAATGATATTATACTTAATTTCTTCTTGTTGGTAATTATTTGACATGTTGGCTGAAAACCAGTATTTGCTTTTGGCAGCCCATGGTACACTTTGGGACATGTTGATACTGAAGTATATGGTACATCTTGCAGTGGTCTTTCCCGCCGTCAGGTTGTGCATGAGTTACTTCTCTACAGTATGCACATGACCATAATCCGTTTATTACTAAATCCATATGCAATGATTTTTTAGGTCCTTGCACAGTACCAAATATATGGTGATTCAGTCCTGGGAAAATATGGACACAAACCAAAAGTTCGGGATGTGGTTAAGGTAGGAAATACAGTTTGTTGATTCCGATTGGCAAATTTGTTTATATAGCCTGGTTTTTTTTGGGGAATAGGTATATTGAAAGTGTCACACAACAGGTTCAGTACAATAATTTGAACTTCTGCTTCTGCTTTCCTTGTTTCTCTGCTTCAATTATGAGAAACCGAATATATTTGTATGCTCTGCTCAAGCATTCCTTGTGTGTTATGCCATTCTCAACTTGCAATGCCATTAGCTTTCATCAACTTGGTAACCTCTACCCATTTTGGCCCTCACCGCCCAGGATGTAACATGATCAGTTCACACTCCTAAATTCAGCCTTTATAATAGTAAAACTGAGTTGTTTCTCATCGTTGCTAAGACAGCAGGAAACATCTATTTAGCATTTATGGCGCAGGTTGGTGAGGGATTAGCATTGAGGTGACAGCTACCACATGTCAAGAACAATGTTACTTGGATCGTGGGTCACTTTGGTACGTGATACGGGTATGTGGTATGATAGGGGTAGACTTAGTTAGTATAGTGCTTAGGTTGCAATTTTTTTTGGAACACTTATGTAAATTGTTTTCATTATTATACAACATTATATATCATATAACATCCACAAACACTATGTCAGTTGCCATTTATTTTATATTTGTTCTTGATTTTCTATTTTCTATTATCTAAAAGAATATATAATTATAAATTTATATACACGTAGTCAATAAATATATATTTTATAATTGTGATACATGTTCTAAAGCGAATTAATTTAAGGTTAATATTACAAATTGGGGTTGTACATTTTGGTGATTTGGATCGTGAACCCACCCTGTTTGGGATCGATATACCCAGATTGTCAGTCATTAAGGGTTTAGTGAATTTGTAGTAACTATGGTCAGGAATACCAGATCACATGTGTGCTGCTTGGATTTTTTTTTTAGATAATGTCACTATTCGTGGGAAAAAGTGGGCATGCTGCAATATTCCTCCTAAAAAATAAAAAGTCTTAGTTTCTTGATTTTCATTAGTGTTATATAAAGCGTAAACATGCCTTATTCATTTTAGGCTATTCCTCTCTCTCTCTATGACACACACACACTGGCGGAGCTAGGTTAGGCCTAGGGTGGGCACATGCACACAAGCCCACCCTATTTTTTTTTTCAAATATTACCTTCATATAATTTAAGAAATTGAATATTTAGATTTGCCCACTATATATTATTTTCTTCTCATACTATTTGGTATAAATTTCTAAATGATTATGAACTTTTGGACACGCTTTGAACATGTTATGGACACATCCAAATAAATTTTGGTCAAATTAAGGTTATTTTATAATTTTCAGCAAATATTATAAGGTTATTTTCATTTTTTGTAAAAATTAGGATCATTATGTAATAAAATATAGGGTCATATTATAGTCTATAAAAGAATCACGAGGCATAAATTACAATTATAAAATCATTTGGATTTTAAAAAAAGTTCAAATATGAATTTGTTAGTTGACGGGAGTATTCTAATTCGACCAAAATGAGTGATCTAGAGAGAAGGGAAAAAGGTGATCATTGATTTTGCGACTTTCGATTATGGGGCGACTCTCTGGCAATATATTATCCTCTAGGGAGATGCTACTTACCTTAATTTAAGTTCTAGATAATTGGCAACAACACTGTGATACTAGGTTTGCTCTTGGCCCTTTTTGACCAACTTGAGAATTATATTAAAGGTGTATGCTTTAACATTAAGTTTTCAAATATAGAAAGGATTGATTGATGGTCTTGCTCAAAGAAATAGTTAAGACTACAAAAGACGTAATATATCTATTGGTTTATTTACAATTTGTTATTAATTTTACCAATTGCATTTGTTCAAGTAGAGAGAGAATTTTGAGATATAACGATTGTGAAAACTCGATTGCATATCCAAATAGATGATAATTAGGAGACTAATAATTTAAATTTATATAGTTATCATAATTCATTTGTCAAAATGTGAAAATTGGGAAAACAATTGTAAATGATTGTTGAGGTTTTTGGGGTTATATCGAGTCTTAAGGTTAATATGGAGAAGAGTGTTTTGGTTATTAATACTAGTCAGGATAAGATGGATAAACTGGCTTTTGGTCTGGTTTGTTTGGTGGGTGGTTGACCCTTGAAGTATCTAGGGCTCCCTTTGGGTGGTAATCCGATGTCTTGGTCTTTTTGAGATGCAGTCATTGAGAATGTTGAAAAAAAGGTTAGATGGATGGAAGAAAGCTTTTATTTTTAGGGGAGGTTGGTTAACTTTGGCTCAGTTTGTTTTGCCTGGTGTTCCTATTTATTTTATGTCTATCTTTAGGTTACCAAATTTTGTTGGTAGGAAAATTGAAGGGCTTGATGAGGAATTTTTTATGGGAGGGATCTGGGGAAGGTAAGAAAGAGCATTTGATTTCATGGGAGATTGTGTCCGGACCTAGGGCTAAAGGTGGTTTTTTAATTGAAAATTTGTTAAAAAGGAACGAGGCTTTGGTTGGGAAATGGCTTTAGAGATTCTCTTTTGAACAAGGATCATTGTGGTGTTCCATTATTAGAAGCAAATATAGGTTACAACATAATGATTGGGATGCTAATGAGGTTGATTAAGGTAGCTTTCAGAGTCCATAGAAGTTTATTGCTCAAGGGTTACCAACTTTCTCTCAGAAACTTAAGCTCATGGTGGGTGATGGAACTAGGGTTCGTTTTTGGGAATATTTATGGGTTGGTGAGGCTCCATTGTGTTATATTTTTCCTCGTATTTATCGTATTTCGATGTTCCATGGTTATAAAATTGTGTCATTAATTCGTTATGATTCTTCGTTCTTGTGTTCGGATTTTAATTTTTGTAGAAGTCTTGATGATAGGGAATGTTCAAAGATGGTAGAAATTCTTTCTTTGCTTAATAGTGTTTGGACTATTGATTCTTCTTGTATTTTTTCTTGTAAGTCCTTTTTTGAGTCTTTAATTGATGATCCTTCGATTCCGATGTTTTCCCCTTTGAGGGTGATATAAGAATCTAGTGCCTTTTAAGGTGCAAATTTGTGTATGGATAATTGTTCACGGTAAGTTTGATAGATGTGCTTCAAATAAGAAGACCTAAGATTTGTCTAGTTGGTGTATTATGTGCAAAGGTGATGAGAAGAGTATTGATCATCTCTTTGTTCACTGTCCTATTGCATTCTCTCTTTGGAATAAGTTGTTTACACTTGTTGGGCATTGTTGGATGGCACCAAGAAATATGTTTTCGATGATATGTTTGGAGTGGGGGTGGGAATAGAAAGTGGAAAACCCTTTGGTGTTGTGTTTGTAATGCTATTGTTTGGGTGATTGGTTGGAAAGAAATGCAAGGATTTTTGATGACGAATATGAGGAGGTTGAAGAACTATGGGAACGACTTTACTTTTTGGCTTTCTTTTGGGCCTCCGTGGCTAAAGAGTTTGAAGATATCCGTCTTTCTTGCATTATTTCGAGTTGGACTACTACATGTGGAATGTAATGCATGCATGGGTTGTTTTTGTTCTCATATCTTAGTTTTTGGATGTCTTGTCCAACTATGATATGTCCTTTATAGTTTTTGGTTTTTAATGAAATCATTGTTTCTTATCCCAAAAAAAAATGTAAATGATTTTAATTAGCCTCTTTTTTATTTTTATTTTTATAAATGATTGTAAATAGTCTTTTTTTATCTGTTTTTTGGTCGCATAAAAGATTTATAACGGTTTTTGCCCTTTTATGTTTAGTGAATATTTTTAAGTATAAAATATAATGGTAAAAATTAGTGTGTCATCTTAATTTTATCGATTAGAAAAAAATTAAGTAACCCACCCTAGGAAGATCTGCCCCTGTAGAGTCACACACCACGCACTCTTTTTCATGCGCTCTCTCATTCACACATACACAATGTCACACGTGCATATGCACACACTACTTATGGAGACCATCAATGCTTCCGTCAGTGTTCTGCTATATTAGTGGTTTCTTTTGTGTCTACCTGTTGGATCCTACTATTTTGAATTGTATTACTCCTAATCTTAGATGTGATAAGGTTACTAATGTTGAGATTCTCTTTGTCTACTGCAGCCTTTGCTTGGTCTTTTTCATTCAGAGCCTGGAAATGGTCTGTGGAAGCGCAAAGCTGATGCTGCTTTCCGAAACAGCACGGTATGTAATATCAATGTTTGGTAGTGTTCTATTTTAATTTCATAGAAGTTACCCAATGGCTGGATTCACAAAGTGCCGTCTTCAAATGAGTGCTGTATCTGGTGGCTTGTGGTCTCTTTCTTGATCTAGATCCTGGGGATAATGTCTCTTAGTTTATACCCCACCAATGGTTTCCCTCTTTTGTTACGGTCAATGAAATATGGCAATTTGAAATCCTCAAGAATGTTGGTGCGGCTTTGGATAGTAGGCCTATAAACAGAGTAGCTTAACATTACCTTTATATAAGGACTTCTTTTGAAGGCCGTTGATTAGCCAGAGAACTAGCAGGTAGTTATTTTCTTTTTAAGGTTTGCTTGCAAGTTCTTTCTGCCCACAGCTATTGCAGGAAGAGTTCTGACTCATTATTTTTCCCTTTTTAGGATTATCTGCTATAATTTTGAAGTGGCATGAATATAAAGAATTAAATACCTAAACTTATTTCAAGGGATTAATTATTTTTTTTTTCTTTTGAATTTTTAATTGATGGTTTTTTATAATCTTTTGTGGGCGTGGTTAATAAAAACGATTTGAGTTCTTTCTCCTGTTATTATGAGCAAACCAACAGGGACTATACTGGTCTCTGACAAAAGGTGAGATACATGTTCAAATTATAGAAAATGAAGCTAGAGATAACCTCATTTAGAGGTGGTGGCCAAATAATAGGTGGATGTTGTTTATATTTCATATCTACAAAAACAAGTATTGTAAAGTCAATATATGCTTGAAGTTCTCAAAGAAAAAGAAAAGGAAGTCAACTTTTGTATAGAAGTAAAACTACTTATATAAATAGACGATGTCTCTTGAAAGCACAGCTATTTTTTTCATAATTAGCTGGCTACATTAGCCTTTTATAATATCAATCAAAGGCTATCTAAACCTTGAAGGATGCCTCTGAGCTTGTAGGTAAGAACATATAATGGAGTAGCGTAAGCAGTCTAAGCACCAGTGACTTCTGCCTTCAATGATTTACCTGTATCCTACTCTCCAATTAGATTTGGAGTTTTAGAAGATAGAGATCTAGGAGTATAATGTTTGATGGTCTTGCTACCTGCTTAATGGCAGAAAATTCGAATGGCTATAGCTATGGCAAGAATTCCATCTTCCTTTTTGTTGGCTCTCACTTGATTTCTATGGACTCGTGGCATTAGTTGTTTCCATATGTATGGAATATTTATATCTATTTTGTCTTTCCTCTCTTCTTGGGTTTCTGGGTGGGAGTGGGCAGAGTGAGTTACCTTACCTGGGCTTAGTTTTGTTCATGTGGTTTCTGAACCTTGTAGACGGTCAAATCTTTTCTCGAGGAGACACTGGTGGCCATCCCAGACTCTGTTTTGGATTCACCAGTTACCGATGCACCTTCTGGTTGTACAGAAATGTTTGCTAATTCGAAGGATTTGTTACCTCCTCCATATCCGGCGAGAGAACAAGAGGTATTGTGTGCTTAGTTTGTAGATGTAATTCAAGTTTGTAACTGCCAATATAATTAGGTACAGCCCTATCTAAGTGTATGTGCAATATTGCCTATTCTTTGGGATAGAAAGCAGATCAATCCCATGTAACAATATAGTCATTAAATTTCAAGCGCAATAATACCTTATTCTTTGTTTATGACTGATTGTGTGTGTGTGTGTGTGTGAGAGAGAGAGAGAGAGAGAGAGAGAGAGAGAGAGAGAGAGAGAGAGAGAGAGAAATTTTTCTCAATTTCATGAATGTTTAGAGGGATGCCTCTGTTGATCAACGAGCTGTTGGCCTAGATGTAAGAACTTAGATTTCGTCGCTCAATGTTTTGGTTCAAGTCTCTATAATTACGACAGTTTGTTGAGGCTAAAACATATTCTTCAGCGAGCTTCAACATACTTTTCAGCGTCTAGAGCATGTTGTGGGATCTTAGCTTCGGTTTTGATGTAGGTGTGGTGAAGTCTCTTACAAATAACTGTGTGGTGTTGAGGGACAATGTTCTTTGACGGATTGAGAGTGATTTATTTGTATATCTATTTTTTGTATTAAAAAAAAAAGAGAGATATCTCTATTACAATATGAGTAAGAATTTAGTTCTTACAAATTTATTAGGACAAAATGACCTTTCGTGGTTAACACATGGCTTACATAAAAAAATATATTTATCTTGTAAAAAATCTTTTAACCC
>CAUOFW020004891.1:210469-227545 GCA_963454935.2 Ilex paraguariensis | reverse complement strand
CCCCAAAGTATTGATCTAAAGAAAAATCAACCAATTTAAAGAAAAATAATTCAAATGAATTAGTTATGACATACTTCTTTTGCACAGATCACAGAGTGAAGTTTGAAGGTTCAATGAGTTACATGAAGCGAAGATCTTGGACACTATTATTGTCTATACATAAGTGGCGTAGGCGAAGTTGTGATGACTTGTGGAGTAGGCTGCGAGCTCCGATTAAATAAAAAGTAGCAAGTTGCAAGTATCTACTCGTATCAAACTGAAAAGAAGTGAGCTCCGCAACAAAAGCGGCTACTAATTAGCACTAAATGCTAATGGGGATCCTCGATTAAGAAGGATATTCGAGACTGTAATCGAATTGAGAAAAAAAAATAGAAATGGAAGGTCAACTCTTCTACTTGCATCTCTTACCTTTTACACTACTGGATCAAAAGATAAAAAGTCAAATTTCACATAAATGTAGGCATGAAATACATATCAAATTTGTTAAAAAGAAGTCAAATCAAAGCGGACAACCAAGAAAATTTGAATTACTTGATGATTAATTGAATTTCGAAAGGTGAGAGACTTTTACAAAAATATACGAGAAATGGAGGGTTAAGAGAGGCTTTTTGCACGATTTTACAAATTAATAGATTAAAAATTACAAATTACAAATTAAATAGATTTTGATGAAATGATTGAATTAAAACTCGGTTAAAACTTTTAAGAATATAAGTATTTAAATTGAAACTTCTGGAGTATTAATTATAAATTAGCCAAAATTTAATTATAATTAGAAATCTACGCTAGTTCACCGTGCGCAGTACGCAACGTTGCTTAATTTTTCACTGCGAAGCGTCAACAGCCCAGCAGAGAAAACACTTCTATAAATGCGAGAAAGCAATAACAGCGAAATCTCAAAAACAATGGAAACGCAAACTCACAACACCAACACTCTTCCATGGAGCTCTGCGACGAACTGGACAGTCTCTCATGGAGACCTCGACACTGCAATAACCTTCGAGTCCTCCTCCGATTATGCGACCGACTCCGAAACCGTTGGATCTACTTGGAAATCGCCTCTTGTCCTGAGATCACCATCACCTGATTCTGGCCCTTGCGAGATCAAGAGTGAGTTCGGATCTCTCCAGTTATTGTTTGATTCTATGCGTTTATGGTCGTAAATTTTGATTTGTGTTGTTTACACACACATACATGTGTGTGTGAGTGTATATATAGATGCCAAGAATTTCAAGATTTTTTTTTATTTTTTTGTTTGTTAAGTTTATTATGGGTTACTGAACCATCGAGTGAACGAACAATTTCAAGTTAATGGTCATAGATTATGATTTTTGTTATTGAGTGTGTTTATAGATGCCAAGAATTTCTCTGTTTTTTTTTTTTTGATGTTAAATTGATTTATGGGTTATTGAACTATCGAGTGAGTCTGTTGAATAAAAAAGAACTATCGAATGAGTGAATCCGAAGGAATCCTTGGTAATTAATTAATTTTCTTGAAAATAATTTGTCTTTGGGAACTAGGGTTTTTGTATTGTTCTGGCCTTATCTTGTGTAGTCTAATTTAATGTAAATGAATTAATGTGTAGGTTGTTTGATATATAAATGTGCATATTGAAACACACCAAAATACACTCGCGCACAGACACGGCGAGGTGGAGAAACAAATTTTCTTGGCTTTCTAAGGTCGTTGATTGTGCCCAAAGATTCATAATTAGCATGCAATAATTTAGATTGTCGAATTATAGGCATTGTAGACCTAACAGTTCTTTTATTATGTAGTCTGAATGTTAGCTGAAGTTTTGAATATTGAGCTGAATGAAATAATGTATACAGCCAACTGGAAAAGGTTCTTGAACTATAAGCTAACCGCATACTCAGAGCTACTATTGACTGGTTTCCAAGTTTTAATTAAAAATAATAATATGGATGTTCTCTTGAAACCTGATAATACGATTTAATGAACATGATATTTAGATCTTTATAAACAAAGACGAAGGAGTTCTTGAAAAGAATTAAAGGGTAGGCTGAGGATCAGTGATTAGAAATTCAAATGCATTCTACCTCAAAAAGAAAATATTTGCTGGGTTTTTGATTTGGGAGATATAACTTTCATGGGCATTGTGGACCACTGTTTTTTAGGTTGGTGATGGGTTCAAAATTCAAATATTTGCTGGGGCTAGGGTTGGCAATCAGGATGTGTCAAGAGGGTTCCTGTCATGTTGCAATGTAGGTAATCCAGTAAATGGCTCAACTTGAATACCACCATTAGTGTGTCAAATTTCTAATCCGAACTCGACATGTTTATAACACAGGCTGAACAACATGACCTATGCAATCCGTTTATTAAATAGCTCATTTTGGGTTAAGCAGATTAACAGGGTAGACAGGTTTCATAGATCATGTGAGCAATTACGTATAGATCACTACATGACAAGAAATAATGTGTTGGGCGGGTTCCACAGGTTATATTTGTGTTACATGTGGTATTTATGTTGTGTTCATGTTATTAACACACCAAGTGGGTGTTAAAAACCAAAACCTGACTTGTTTAATAAATGGTTTAACTATATTTACCTGTTTTCTACATGAACACAATTGGCCTCAGTTCAAACCTATTAACTTTTTGGTGAGTGTGAGTGGTAATAACATGTTGTGTTGAAAAATTCTCATCCCCATTTAAGCCATTTGTACGTGTGGTTTAGTTGTACCTAGTGGGCCTTTTTCGTTTCTGTGGGGATATCTGAAGTATATTTTCAATTTGTTTAACTTGAACAAATCCAATAACCGGTGTATTTCAGATATCCATTTATTTTACTCGGTAGACTATCAAAGAGGTCATTTAAATGTTGATAATAATTAATAAATCATTGTCTCAATCCATCTTTCTCCTTTTTTTTTTATTCTCCTCCTCCTTGCGTAAGTCCTTGATGCAGTTGTTTTGGTGCAACTGTATTTTTTTCCTCTTAAATTATTATTAGTTTCCTGTCTCCCTGAGTTAAAAGATAAGATTAAGAACCTTAAATGATTCCCTCTGGTTGACCATAAGTTTTTGGACTGCAGTATGTTTTACACAAAAGCATGAGATTCGGCAGATTTATGTTCGTAGTACTGCTCGTGTCTATGAAATTTACTACACGCCACCTCTGTGGGGTGGTGACAAGTATCTCTGCACCGTTCGCTGTGGTGCGGCCGCTAGAGATGAAAAATTACTTTATGCAATTGCTACTGAAAACGCTGCTCCTGCATATCTGAAGGGATCTAGTGATGAACTTGCTGAAGAGAAATCCACAGGTGAGGGTGACATTGGCACCAATGAAGATGATTGGGTAGAGGTTAAAGTCCCCGATTCTTCTCTGCTTGAAAATGGAATCAATTCTTTGCCAAACAAGACCAATGACTACAAAGGAAGAAGCATTCAGGTACAATGCTTCATTGTTGGTCCATGTCAGTCCATAACAATTGTGTCTCCCCTCATCCGTGGTGTACAATTCCTGCAATTTCTTCTCACTTGTGCACCATTTTTGATGTGCTTTTTCACATGGAATGGCTTTTGTCTATTGAGTCATATTTTCTGCATTCTGTGCTTAATGGTGTCTGCCCATATTACTCAGCAGTCTTTGCCAAAAACAAAAATTATTGCAATGTGAACTTCAATAAAAGAAAAAAGAAATAATGATATGCTTCCATAATTTTTTTATACAGTGATTCACAGGTAAAATTGATTTTCTTTCTGCTTTTAACTGTGAGGTTATTGACTGTTTAAGTTGTTGATTTCAAAATATCTGCATCATAGCCCTTTGATGATTGTACGTGTATCCAAAGTGCAAATAAGATAGATGTTTGCTATCTGAAGTTCTGAACTATGCTTAGTAAATCGATGAAGCATAGCTAACACCAATTACTTTTTGGTGTACATAGCCATCAACTTTACCGTATATTTCAGATCATTGAGCTCTGTGTCTCCTAAATATTGCTTAGAAGTATTGTCGGAGGGCTGCATTATGTGGTAAATGGCGCCAATCACATGACAGGTCCCCAATTCGCTCTAATGGCTGCCTGGTGTGATTTTATTGGTCACTTCGCATGTTGGGGAGGATTGATGGAGAGGGGTTGTCCTTATTGATTGTAGGTCTTCGTTGTTAGTTTGGACCTTGCATTGTGGGTGTCCTCTTCATTGGTGCCCTTGTCATTTGAAATATCACATTACATGATTGCAGTAGTGATAACCATATCCTTCCAAACCCTTAGGGGTCGCCATTTGATTGTATGCCCTCAACAAATTCTTCTTCCCTCTATTAATTTAGGTCGGTTGCCTAATCCTGTTTTCGCCAATTTCTGTCTGGGGATGTATCCTTTTTGAAACGAGAAACCATCATCCATTGTATAAAATGTTGGTCTATTATTTTTAGAGGAGAAAATTTTTGAAGTTACGAAAACTCTTAGTTTTATTGTGATTTTGACTGACTCAGATTTTTTCAGGTTTTTTATGAGGCCACAGCTGAAATTACTGATGCAGATCCCTGTATAGCGCTTACGCTGCGTTTGCTATCACTTCAGAAACAAGGGTGTGTACATGTTGACGAAATTTATGGATTTGCTGACCCCGTTGAGTCATCTGATGCAGAGAACCAGACAGTTCAGGTGGGAAACTCAACTGGAAGCTCTTTGATGGCCATGCTTGTCCCTACACTTCTACAATTATCTAAATCTGGTGTTAGCCAAAAACTAGATAAACATGCTTTGGATACTATTGAAGAACACAAGAAACCGGAAATTGGATCAAGAGCAACTGATGCAACTGATGCTGTGAATGAGATTCCCCAGGATACAAAATTCAGCATAGCGGAACATCAGGAGATGAAGTTGCAAGAAGTGAATGAGGCTACAGCTGAACCAGATAAATTCCAGTGCCCCACACAGGTTTCAGGTCGAGACAGAAAAGATGATTATGCTGACAAAAATGATTTTCTCTGTGGTCAGGTTGAAAGAGTTTTGGAACAACTTGTTTCTAGAGTGAGCAGAATAGAAGATCTCTGCTTGAGGTTTGAAGAAAACATGCTAAAGCCCATGAACAGCATGGAGGCAAGGCTCCAGCGGGTAGAGCACCAACTGGAATTACTTGCCAAGAATGCTCAGCCTTCTGGATTGCAAACCGGCACAAGATTTTCTGCTCCTGCATTTTCATGCACTGAATCCAATTCCAGCTCCTACTACAATGATGGGACTGATTATCCTCCTTGTGGGGCATCAGGATTGGAACAGAAGGATTTCCCTTCTGAGAAGCTAGCTACTGATAACACGTCAGTTTCAGCAAATGCTCCACAGTTTCTTCCGAGTCTTGTAGTTACTGCACCCGAGTTTTCATGTGAAGATGAAGTAAACAATGATGTCTTGGAACCATCAAAAGATTCTCTTTTAGAGCAACCAAAACCATCTTTGTCAATTGATGATGCTTTAGCTGCTGCATTGGCTGGATTCTTGTCTATGTCCACTCCCCAGCCTTTGAAACTTACTGAAACTCCCACATTTACGTCCTATGAATTTAGTAACGAGGAAATTGGCAATAATAAGCCTTCGACATATACCCATACTCTTACCGTTAAAGCTCCTGAATTTACCAGTGATGATGATGGCAATGATGTGTCTTCAGAATATACTCAAGCTGTCCCCGCTACAGCCCCTGAATCTGTAAGTGAGAATTGCAATGATGGGAAAGTACTTCCACCTATCATTGAGAATGAGAACCTTGAAGTTCCTTCCAACTCCTGTGAAACTGATGAAAATGAGTGCATACATGGTTTTGCTTCAACTTCCAAATTTGCAGTTTCCACCCAGTGTGCAGAGGGAAGGATAAGAAATTATGAAGAGGTTTCCTTTGACGGCCACCTCTATGAAGGGGTGAATGGTTGCTGCTGTCCACCACCTCAAGTCAAAATCGACTTGGCAGAAACCAATGATGCTCTGATTACAGAGGAAACTTGTGGAAGAGAAGCCAGTTATGGAGTTACTAATGTCACAATTTGTGAAAGAAGCAATGGTCAAGATCCCCTCTGTCAGACGCAGGATAGCATTAACATTTCCCTGGAAAATGCAGCTGCAAGCAGGGGATGTGTTGCGGGAGATGGGTCTCACGGAGAGACGTTGCAAAATGTTTTCAAATCTGCATCTGCTTCTTCTGTGGTGGATTTCGAGATTCCTATTCTAGAGGTTGAATTTTCATCCAGTGAAATATCCAGTACCGATTCCCCTCTTGAAGTCCTTTTGAAAGGTGTGGCAGAATCTAACATCGAACCTCCTTGTGTTCAGAAAAGTAGTGATGATCCTGTTATTGGGGAGCAAGATAACTTAATATTTGTGGAAGATGGGGAACACATGGGTCCTTCAACCAGCAACCATCTTTCAGTGGATTTGGACAGTTATGACGTGAGCTCTGTGTCGTCCATTTTAGATGGCATACTGCGAGATCCGTTGACATGCAGCAATCATTGCAATCAGGAAATGATTGCTAGTCTTATCTGAGAAGGTTTTGTTTATAAATGAAATAATTCTGTAAATGAAATGCTAGTTTATAGAAATAGACTAAACAAAAATTCATTGCCTGCTATGTAATTATCCTGTACTCTGTTAAGGTATGTATCTTGTCTTTTTCTTTCCTGGAAACTAAGGTATTTATCTTGTCAACAAATGAATAACGTTTGTTTTTGGCTGCCTTCTTTTCGTCTTCCCTCACCATACTTGCAAGTGTGCATTCTTGAAAATGATTGAACTTGGAACTTGTAACCTCTCTCTTTCTCTCTCTCTCTCTCTCTCTCACACACACACACACACACACACATTTTGAAACTGCATTTCTGCTGTATCATGCCTACGTTGTCATTGAATGTCCATTCTTGAAGGTCTTGATGGTAGAAATTCTGATCCCAGAAGTCTCAGGTCAGAGGGGACTTTCATGAGTTTATATGCATGGTGTGCTGTGAAGTGCTTAGTTGTATAGATTATGATCCTAGAAGTCTAAGATGAGAGGTTTATTCTTCCTGATTTTATACATATATGTGGAATCATACTTGCCAAAATATTGAATGTACAGAAGATTATGGAATCAGGTTAGATAGAAGGTGGTTGTGTGCCAATTGTCTTCTTCAGTAGAGCAGTCAACTGATATTATCAGAGAAGGAAGCCTCTTTCCCAAGACCATATGGTTAATTACCCTGCCTCGGTTACCAATGGTTAGCCTTTTTTTTATAAGATTGTGTAGCCCTTTTCAATGCTAAATTCTAATCAGCAAAAAAAAAAAAACATGTTGAGTTGTATACCATGTAGATCACTCTGGTAGGGGATTTGATGCATGATGCTAATATAAGTGATCTGCCTGAATATGGTAGAATAGAAACTCATTGGTAGGTTTCCCAGAAACTCTCTTCTGGTAAAAGGAACATGTTTTCTTTTACGATCATATGCATTTGTGAAGACAAGGCTGGACAAAAATGAATCACTTTTGGATTCCAAATTTGAAAGTTGTAAGCTACTCTGGTATAGTATACGTATAATAGTATATAGTTGTATTATCTGAACTGCTATGGTTCTTGTTCTAATCTTATTTTCATTACAGGTAAAATAATAGTCACATAACAATGCACTCAGCATGTGCACAAGGTGCCATACTGGCAACCCTGCAAGAATCAACCTGAGCACAGCCAGAGCATGAAGAAACTGGACCTTTTGTTTGCTGTAAATGCTTATGTAAGTTCTCATCTGATCCGAGTGAGTCCTTAAAAGCTCTGTATGTCTCCTGCATTTTCTGCTGGAACTAGTAATAAATCATATTTACGTGAAAATAGAGTTCAAACCCTATATTGATTGCTGAAAGAAGAAAAATACCAACAGTTTGATTAACTTGAGACCGAACAACACTTGTATAGTTTGATAAGCTTGACTTAACACCTCGGGTCACATCCTGTAATGCTGTCCATTCTAATGGCCCTTCAACCTGAACTGAAGTGTTCTATGCTCTGGCATCAGGGAAGCTGTTGTCAAAATTCTGAAAGTCAAATGGTCCTTGTGAACATGAACAACCTATATAGAAAGAAAGTGTTGCTTGAATAAGAAATAATTATGACCTGAAACTTTAATCTGCCATAGATCTACTTTATGAGAAGCTTGACTGTCGTAAATCAATTGTCGAACATGACCAATAAATTGCTGTTTTGGCTCCGATTTTATTTCTAAATATTATCTTTTCCTGTTGCTTTGTTTACCAAATCTTTTTTTTTCTTTTGGGTTTTGACCAAAGGAATAGAAGAATATCTTTTACTTTCCCTAGCTCTTTGTGAATATGTTTTTATGTTCCCTTGGGTTTTGGCTTTATGCTATAATGCATCTTTTAGTGTCCCTCTTAAGATTCAATAAATCTTCCAAACTGCTCTCACTTTTCTATCCACTCATACTCTTTCAGGTTATGTTTTAATAGCCACAGCTTCTCTTTTTCATCCTTTTGCTACGTGGTAGCCTTTGAGACTCTCTTTGTGGCTGTCTGCATTTGCTGGAGCAAATGTTCTGATGACTCTTTATGTTGTTGACAAAAAAAATTAGAGAAATTATGTTTAAGGAATAAAAGAAAAGAAAAGAAAAATGAAAGAAGGTATCTGGGGTTGCTCGCTCTTTGATGTTTACTGTGGGTGTTCTGAATCGGATGGCTAATAGCATACTTGACTTCGACACTCCCCCTGAGCCTTTAGGGACAAAACCTTGGCACACCTAGAGGCTGAAGAGTAACTCTGATATATCTGTGTCTTAACAAAAATAGATCTGTCTCTTCCCTTAGGCTTCCAAACCTTTGGCATACTTGGTTTAGGAAGTCCTTGCAGATTGATAAAATTAATATGAAAAATAGATCTCTCTTCTCATCCTTTATTTATTTTTTATTTTTTTGGTTCAACGGTTAGGAGTATTCGAGTTAGTTTATGTGTATTCTAACTAATTCTCTTTCTAATTTGGTCAAAGGCAAACTATCCACGTCGAGGTTAAAATATTCATACAGGATAAATCACTCATGACCTAACTTTAAGAAATTGCCAAGATTTGAACTTAATTCGTCTCTGTTATCACTTGAACTATTTTTGAGGTTTTCTCATCTTCAATCATGACAACATTGTTATGTCAAACACGAAGGCTGTCAAGAGCTGAAGTTATGGAATTTGAGCTTTAATCTAGCGCTGTTATCACTTGAACCAGCAGACCTCTGGCTTAAATTAAAAGCTTGTTTAATAAACAGGCCAAGCTTTAGCAATGACTTGTTTAGCTAGAAGTATGTATTTATTTAATATACATTTAAAAAGTTGAATGTTTAATTTATAAAAAAATAGCAACGGTCAAAATTGATCTAATATTATAAAATTTATAACATTTTTTTATCTCAGAAACATCTTGGCACGGGTCTTAATGTTAAATAACTTAATTAACACGCTCCTCAATGTCAAATAACTCTATTAATTCACATTAGCTTCTCTCTTATATTTCTTTCACTTCTCTCTCTTATTTGCTCTCTGTTCACTTTAATTTTAAAATTATGTGAGTGAATAAAGGTAAAAAAAATGTTATTTAAATTATAAATTAATACTCGGTTTTTAATATTGTAGAGTATTTTCGGGTTTGGGATTATTGCTAATACTTGTATATTGATGAATATGTCTTATATTTAGTGTAATATATTGTATAATTTAAATATTAAAAATAAATGAGCAGTTGACAACAAATTGAAAGGACACACGAACGAACTTCAACCTTGCAATCGCTACGCATTACGAGGAAGGAATGCAAGGGATCTTAAATTACATTCCAAGTGGACCCTTGGATCAGTAAATTTTGTTAATTTTTTTTAATGGAATCCATTAATCTATAGTTCACACTTACGTTTTTTTTTTGATACTTAAAAAAATGAGGGGGAAGGTGCAAGGAAGGGCGTTCAGCGATCACCCCGATAAGTCCTCCCCGGTGAGATCGTAAGGCCCCTGATTGCGTCTAAAACATCTCTTGGGACCAGATCTAATTAGGCTAGTATAACGGCTAACCATCAAGTCCCAATGAGAACTTTAAGACTTGAATTCTCAACTTTAAAGTGAAGAGTAAGACCGACACTCCACTAGATCACCCTACACAAATTAAATCTCAAATAAGTGTGAACTATCTCAAATGGTTCACACTTATTTGAGATGTAATTTGTAGTTCACACTTATTTGATATGTAATTTGTAGTTCACACTTATTTGAGATGGAATTTGTGATCCAAAATTTGTGAATGGTTTTTAGAGTAGATATAGGATAAAATTAGTGTAGTAATCAAGGATTTTATCAATTTTTTTTAATTGAAACCCTTCTGGATTAGTAAGGGCTTGTTTGGTAATGTTTACAGTTTTTGATTTTTTAAAAAATAAAAAATAGAATTAAAAACGAAAAAAGTCTTTTTTTGGTTTTTGAAAATCGCCCCTCGTTTACAAAATGATGATAGAAAAATAAAATAAAAACGGTTATCAAACGACTTTTTTTTTCTTATTTTCTCTAAATATCAAAATAAAAACAAAAAACATAAATGTTATCAAACGAACCTAAAGGTCTCTTCGTTTGTTAATCATCATTGTTTATCATTTGTCTCTATACTTTCATTTTCGCAATTGAGTTGCGTATGAGAAAGTCCAAAAATAAGGCAGTGAACCGCACAAACACAATTGCCTAGAGAACACTTCGAAGATATCAACACAAATTCTGGGTAAAATTAACACAAATTCTTCTCTATATGATTTTTTTTCATATATCCCCAAACAAATGCATCCACCATTTTTTTTTTTATGAGAATGCTGACGTGACTGAACAAAATTAAAAACAAAAACACATAGCTTAGGAGGTAAAATGAAATAACTTTCTGTTAAATTTGTAACGGATGTTAAAAATTGTGGCGATGTGAAATTAATCACATAATTGAGGGTATAATATAAAAAAATAAGATAATTGAGACAATAATGTGAAAAAATTGTCAAAGTTGAGGGAGTCAAAGTGTAATTTTTTGATCTTGCACTGTCAATTAATTGGTGGAAGAAGGAAAACAGTGGCTCCGAATACAGTCGACAGAAGAGTTGAAAAGGTATCAACACATACAAAAGTGTCAATTATATGGTAGGGTCCAAGCTGCTGGGGTTCAGTGAACAATGAAGCCAAAGTCCAAAGGCTCCCATCCACACATTAGAATCTAATCTCCCCACACCACAACATTCATAAAAAAGCAAAGGACGAATAATCTCTTGTTAGTTCCGCAGTGCAGTGCACCATCTAGGAATAAGAATAATAGTCCACACACAAAGAACAATCAATCCTTTCCCTCACTTTTCCACACCCCTCCTTGTCCCAACTTCCCCTATTGATTGCTTTTTTTGACATGGTCAATGGCCAACGAGAGAGAGAGAGAGAGTACTTTGTATAGATGGAACAACAAACATACATGTCACATAATTATTCAAATGTGAATGATTATGATAAGGGATCTCAGGATCTCCCCACTTGAAAAGAGAGAGAAGGATATTACTTTCAGTTGATTTACATGTACCTACTTCCTGTCATGTAATTATTCAATTGGGTGTTTACGAATTGGATCTTAGACTATTGAGTGAGGTGATTTGTTAGGATATCGGTTGAACTTTTTACTCTGAGGTTGGAGATTTATGTTTTAGAGTTCACGTTAGAGCTTGACTTGTTTCCAAGACGAGTAGCGGGTGTTATGATCCCATCAGTGAAGGCTGGTGGTCTCTGACTACTCTCCTTTATCGTACCCATTTTCTACTAGAAAGGAAAAAAAGGGATCTTAGGATTGCCCCACTTGCAAGGAGAGAGAGAGCGAGAGAGAGTGCAAACATACATGTCATAGGATTATTCAAATGGGTGATCATGATATGGGATCTTTGGATTTCACCAGTTGAAGAGAGAGATTGAGACTGGGCAACGTTTTGCTGTCTTTTTCTTTTGATTAAAATGGAACGACACCAACAAATCAGTTACATATATAAATATATTTATATACAGATGGTTGATTAAGATTCAAGATTTTAGGTCTTCCCCACTTGTAGTTGTAGTAGACTCTACTAATTGGTCCACTTCCCAACTTTGTCTGGGTGCAACCCTGTCATGAACTGGTGTATACTCCTGCAATATATATACAATCCAAAAACCAACCAAAAACAAATCATTCCTTACTTTTTTCTGCAAAATCTGATTGGTCATCTCACCAATAATTCAGCAACTTGCTCATATATACATATAATATATATATATGTATATAAGTTATATTATACCTCCATTTTCTTGATCAACTCTTCTGCTGTATCTGCTGAAACCACAATATTTCTTGCTGAACCATCTATGAAACCATCCTCTACTCCCTTGTCAAATAGGGCTAGTAAGCTGTTGTAATACCCATCTACATTTAACAACCCCACCTGCTCATAGATTCCAAGAAAATCAGAACCTATTCACCATTAAATTATAACCCTAAACAAAATTATATCAAAGGGCAGCCTCATGCAATTCTGGTTATGGGGAGGATGATATGTACGCAGTTTTATCCGTATAATATAATTCAAGGTTTTTGTATCAGCCATCTCTCTGATCACTCCGAGGACACCAGAAAGGTATCGGTGTTAAGCGCAAAATGCTAAATAGAAGAAAAACTGGTATATGATGAGAGATTTTGTGCATATCTTGACATCGAAAAAAACAATATCATGACGTATCAGAATGATTGCTCATCCAACATGTCTCCACGAGTAGAGTAAGACTTGTTGTTTACACGAGACATGTATCTATCCCGGAAGCGACGGTGTCAAGTTGAACATGACAAGGTCTAGTTGTATCTGTATAAGTCATGCCTGAGGAGGCGACAAAGCCGCTCTATAGTGAACTATATAAAATACATCAGAAATTGAATTTTGGAACCAAAAAAAAAAAGTCTTACTGGTTTTTCATGTATTCCTAATTGAGACCAGGTAATCATCTCCAACAGTTCTTCCATAGTTCCATAACCACCTAAACAAGCACTATTGAGTCATTGACAGAGTTATGACCAGAACAGTGGAAGTAATTAGGGTTTTGCTAGCTGCATGAAACTTACCGGGAAGAGCGATGAAAGCATCGGCATGTTTCGCCATTTCCGACTTCCTCTGATGCATGTCTGCAACTGTTTTCAGCTCTCCAATGGTTTCTCCTGATATCTGCAGGAAGATTTGAACGAAACCCTTTGTTTAAAACAAATAATTTCAAGAGCAAAGGAGACAAAGACTTAATATATAATTTAAGTTAGTAGACAGATAAGACAATCAGACGGCATATATGAGCATATCATCAGCATCATCTAAAACTATTTCTTAACTTGTTTTCATGACTAGGATAAGACAGTACCTCATGTGGCATGAGAGCCTTAGGGATCACCCTATAAAAAAAAATAAAAAAACAAAAAGTTGTAGATATTAGTGAATATTCTTTGGGACAATTAATTGAAAGGGTAGAAAATTCATCAAAACGAAGGTTTTTTTTATGTACCCAAGAACATGGCAACCTCCATTAAACACAGTTTGAGAGATTAATCCCATCAAACCTACACTTCCTCCTCCATAAACCAAATCAATCTTTCTTACAACCTGAGAGAAAAAAAAATTCAATTATAGAATGAGCAACAAGTCAAAGTCTGAGGAGATAATACCAAAAATGATGCTCAGAGAGAGAGAGGGGGGAGGGAGGGAGAGCAAATGAACAATTTGTCCTTTGGAATTACTTTGTATGGTACATATTACCAGCTGTTTTCCAAGCTCAAGAGCTGCATCACTGAATGAAGATTTGTAACCAGCTTTACTACCACAGAACACACAAATTCTCTTAAACCTTCCTTTGTTTTCATCATTTGTGGATGTCCCTTCATCTCCTTCCATCCTCCCAAAAGATTATGGAATAAAAGGAGGAGGCAGGTACAAGGGAGAGAGAGAGAGATGGAAAGTGGTGAAAAGGAGAAGAAGAATGCAGGAAAAGAGATGGAAAAGATTGTGAGTGATAGAAGCAGAAGCCGACACCCTTGCTTTTGAATCTCACACTCCTTTATCACCAACAACACCCCTCTTTGTCTGTTGAAACCATGTTGGAGAAGAGCCCAACATGAGGCAAGAGCCCATCTCAATCTCACTTTTTTCTTTCCTTATCTCTCTCTCTCTCTCTCTACTACAATAATTATGAAGATGGTTTGTTGAAATCTAGAGAAAAGCCCATATCCTTGTCTTTCCTTTTGTGTCCATCTGACCAATACTTTACTTTTATCATTTTGCTGTCCTCTCTCTCTCTCTCTCTCTCTCTCTCTCTCTCTCTCTCTCTCTCTCTCTCTCCACCTAAGACAAACACACACCACACATAATGGGCCTTTTGAGCTTATGGCCCATGGTTGATGATACTCTCTAAGTATAGACTTAGCTTCGTCAGCTCAATATCCGAGAATTCCCACCGATCAGTGGTTTAAAAATTATCATTTTTGTGGAAGAACTATGTTTGTGATACAACAGCATACTAATTTTTTTTTTTAGTGAAACTAATTTTATTAATTAATAATAGTTTATTCTTTCTATTTTATTAAGAGTCTATATGAGCAAAATATTTATATTATATTTAATATATGACATGTATGTGTGTCTTATATTTTACATTGTAGATAATCTAGTATGTAGAGTTCAACTTATACACATAAAATCAGATTATCGGATCCTTGTATAATATGAGTATATGTTCACAATCCTAGATTGAATTGAACACATCATTGGTATGATTGTAGTGTAATATTCTGACATAGTCTGTCTTGACTGTAAGAGATTGTTTGATGTCTTGAATTATTGCACTAGTACACTTTGTGTATTGAACAGACCCATGTTGAAGTTATTATTTTTTACTGATTCAATAAGATAATGAATACCTCATGATTATTATGATTGTTTATGTTCTTAATCCCAAAATATTTAATTGCCACATGCATATAATGTTTGTCACTTTGATTCATAAAAAAAGTGAGATTCATATTGAGTTAAAAAGTTTGGTGAATTGGGAGACGATGTTATTTATATGGTGAAAATTAAATATTAAAGAAAACCACATCCTAATATTTAAATGGGTTGATGTTGTCCTTTTGAGGAAACTCATAAGTTTTGTCCATGTCATACCCTACGGGTGGATTTAATTATTCGACATGACAAATAAATTGAGTGGTAAGGTCTCAAAAAATAAAAAAATTCAATTAAGTATAATTGTCAGTAATTTATTTAATTGATAAACATCTGTAATCTTAAACGTGAGAGATTATTAAACATATAATAATAAGGAGCCTGAATATAATTTTGAGATAAGACTTACGATATTAATAATAATTTTTTAGTGGACTGACTTATTATTAATGGGCTATAGGATATTTATTTTGGGTTAAACAAAAGAATCCTAAACCCATTGAAAACCCGATCCTTATTTCTCTTTAAGGTTTCTGTCATACCCTATATATTGATATATAAACTCTCTAATTTAACATTTATTTTTTAATTACGTTTTTGAGAGAGACTGAAAGAGAGTAGGAATTTGGAGGTTTTGACAATCCACACTGCATTCGATTTCTGACGTTGAGGAAAATACGACAGAAGACTATGAGGTTCGTCGAGCTGTTCTTCAGTTGCTTGTTGTTTGATTCTGCGTGCATGCTGAGACGAGATCAATCTCGAAGGATCTTGAAGGTAAACCCTAATTTCGCCTTATAGGGTTTTAAATTTTTTGTTTATATTCGATATATACGTACTGTCAACAGTTCTTAAAATTTCCGTTCCAATAGTTTGTGATTGGAATTTATAATATTCAAATCTCAATAAAATAAAAATTTCATCATACCCACGTTCACTTATTTAGGACATGGGTGGGTGTGTTTAGCTGTTTTCATCATCAATGCATGTCCTACTGCTCAAAATGGGGCCAGCAGATTGAATACACAGAAAGAGGATCATAGAGCAAACATCATCGTAAGGTATAATGGAGTACAACTGAACTCATGTTCATCATGCAGTACTTCTGCATCACAAGCATGTGTGTGAAGACCTTTGTGGGCCCTTTTAAAAGTTGTGACTCTTTCTCTCTCTCCCCCTCCCCCTCCCCCCCTAATGGGTCATAGCCCAAATCACCTTCTCATGCTTGAATACATCAGGTATTCCTGTTTGGAAGCAAACAATTTAGTTCAGTACCTGGCCAGGACATTTCACAGTTTTAGCTTTTCCCAGTTGTCTGTGTCCCTTTAAGATGTCTTCAAGGGGATATTTTTTTATTGGGTTACATGGGCCAGACGGCCTAAACAGGAGCATAGACGGATCCAGAAATTTAGCAAACAAGTTTTGAAGTCGTCAACCATTAGGCCATGGCACTAGTTAATAAGTTTTTATTCAAACTCGTGAATTCCAAGCTGACGAAATTAGTAAATATTATGAGAAGTAAGCATATTTCTTGCTTATTATTTTTATTTTTTTTAAAATGCTCATAAGATGACTTGTAGATTAAGAAACTACCCCATAGCCCAAATCACTAGGGGCTAGGGGGTTGGTGAGGATATGGCTAAAGTTATGGTCCTTATGGTTGCTGTTTTAGAACCTAACTTAGAATAAGAATGGATACAAAAGAAGTAACTCTACATGAATAGGTAGCAGCTAGCTATTTCTTTATTTTGTTACAGCAACTCCTCATGGGGCCATTGCTTAAATTCTTGCTCTTTGTCTGTTCCATACTCAATATTCCACCTTCTCTCTCTCTCTCTCTCTCTCTCTCTCTCACACACACACACACACACACACACAAGTGCCACATTTATTTGATAGTCCTTTCATTGCTTGGTTCTTCAAAATTAAATTCTGCCATTATTGGCAGTTACATATAATGTAAGCTGTTGCCTAATCTAGTCTAAATAGACTCCAGACTCCTAGCTAGCTATCACCATCTTCTTCCTATTTCTCCAGTAAAATACTAGGGGGGGGGGGGGGGGGGG
>CAUOFW020004891.1:186592-210382 GCA_963454935.2 Ilex paraguariensis | reverse complement strand
GGGGGGGGGGGGGGAGAGAGAGAGAGAGAGTTATGCCTCACTGTCAAATCCTTGTTTATTTTGATTTAATTGCTACAATTACATACCTTACAGCAAGAAAAGTCATTTTCCTTGTTGTCACCTTCTTCAAGATCTTTTTTCCTTGAAGGGGACTCATTGGAAGTTTGTGCATGTTTACATTATGAACTGGTCAATTTCTAAGTTGTGTCACATTTATTGGAAAGCAAATCCAGTGAAAAATACTGTCACCAACCTAGCTTGGGATTGAGCTAGTAACTTTATCTTTCTTTATGTTAATATTCCAATAATAAGGTCGATAAGTCTTGAGAGCTAAACATCAAAAGTTAGTGCCTGTAAATTACGGGTAAATCAGAACTAAGACCGATTTTGTGTTTCAAAATTTCTTGGTTAGGGTACTGTTTTCAGAAATAATAGAAAGATATAAAGAGAATTCAATCACCCATGATCCGCATAGTTAATGGGTCTTCGAGAAAATGCAAGTTTTGCATTGCTGCCCTAAATTGAATTGATATGTGGTTGGGACAATTTTTCAATACTAAAAAAAAAAAATTTCATCACCATCACACATCAAGTGAAGTCCTATGGATCCTTCACTGATAGTTGCATGAGATATGTCAACCCTTTTCAGTGAAAGTAGTTTGAATTTACATTGAAATTCAACCTAAAGTGTGATGTGATGCCATTAAATACACATTGTCTGTGATTGCAAAGAGCTCCATCAAAAAAGATTGTTTCAATGAGAGGTCTACACAACCTTTTCAAGGGATGTCCATGGGCCAGGAAGCCCGTCCGGTCCACGAAGACCATCAAGTTATGGGCGTTTTTTGGGCCTGGATAAATGTAGGAGCTACTGTTTTAAAGCCTTAAACCTGTGTACGTATCTCAATCGTGCCGTAACGTGTTATTTTTGTATTGTGTCATTTTCGGTTATATCATTTTTTGTGGATATCTTATTTGTGCCAATGAAAAACTACTTAATTTTGTAACATCTGATATGATACTATTTAAAAAAATTTAAAATATATTTTTTTGTCTACATTATCCATTAACCATGTTATTCGAGTATAACATTATTTTTGTGTTAATTGATCGTGTCATTTTTGAGTTCTGTGTTGGGTCGTGTTTGTCTCGAGTTCGTGGCAATGAGTAAAATTGACACCCCTGAATCCACCCTAGTTACTTATTTATAAACATATTATGCTTATATATTAAAATTTTTAATTCAATTTTGGAGAATGAAATAATTATATATAATTATTATAAGTACTGTGGCTCCTCAAATCATCAACATTGTCATGTAAACAACTATGATGTTTATGTTTTAGTTTTTTTAAGATTTAGAAAACGAAATTAAATACAACACAGCAACTAGGCTTTCTTGGGCCGGGCCCGTAACATTCCCCGAGATTGACAAAGCCTGGTACATTCAGCCCAAGTCTTAACTGGGCCTAGTAAACATAAACCGGAGTTGGTCCAACCTAAAGCCGACACGACCTACCCTTCCACCTTATGTGGCAGTGTATACAATACAAGCCGTTTTGGTTTCTATATTTTTGGGCCTATTTGACGGAGCAAATGCCTAAGAAAATGGACCAGCCTGCCAACCTAGATTTGGGCTGGCTTAGCGGGCCAATTGAAATGAAGAAGGCTTAGTTTTTCACTTTTAAATTTAGGATTTTTTGTGAGTCGGTACTTAATTTATCACTTAATTGTGAAAAAATACTTAGTACAAAATGTTTTATATAGAAGTACTTTTTTTTTGGGATGATAGAAATGCCCACACGGTAACAATTATATGGCGTAAAGAGTGGATAAAGAAATTGCCATAATGAATGCAACAATCCCATTAAATTCGACAACTACTTTATTCCACAAAACACGAGTTTTCAAATTTAAAAAAAAATCTAATACAAAATCCTTCAATTTTCAACCAAAAAAAAAAAGTTGAATTACCATTGAAGACCAATATTTCTTTTATTTTGATTTAAATTGTCGATAATATGACATTACAGTAATATATGACAGTGTAATAATTTCATTAACACTTTAATCACTGACAAAAAACTTGTGAAATTATATTCATTGATTTATACACAATTTAAATAGTATGCATCATATAATGTGATATCTATATATATATTTTTTTAATGAATGATAGTGTTACATTACAATATAACATTGCAAAGTGACACTGTTGCTAGATTTGAAAATAATCAGAACTGTTTAATATTAACAAATATTATAAAAAAATAAATTTCAAAATTTGTGCTTAGCTGTTAAGGTATAATTTCATATGGTATAATTTTGAATTTCAAATATGTTCAATCCCTTAAAATATGAAACTATTAATATAATAAATCAAATTGCATAAAAAATAGGATTGCCCAACTAACCGGTTTTCAAATAAAGAAAATGGTATTTTAGTGAAAAAAATATATAAAAATCTGTCAATGAGTACACTGACTACAACACATTTCAAGTCAAATGTACTTATTTATAAAATATTTTAGTAAATATAATTTCTCACAATTAAATAGTTTAAAAAATACCTATTCTCCATTAAATTTATGACTGATCTTATCGGTTAACCTAATGACTCATTGACCCATTAGGTATAACAAAAAAAAAAAAAACGAGCAACTATATTGTGAAGATCATGTACGCCTTAATAGGTATTAACAAAAAAAAACTTTGAAGAACACACACACATAAGCTTAAATTCACAAAAAAATAAAAAAATTTGTACGATAAAATAAATGAGAAATGTACCCGAAGAATGAGTATCTAAATCGTTATGTGACTTACAAACTTATAAAAAGGGCGGATCAATCTACGAGACTTTCGCCACTGATTTACAGACTTTAATAAAGAAACGAAATTAATAAGTCTCATCGAGCATGAAATCTTAAAAAAGAGGAAAAAAAAAACAAAATTTTACATGAAATAAAAAAGGGCGGATCAATCTACGAGACTTTCGCCACTGATTTACAGACTTTAATAAAGAAACGAAATTAATAAGTCTCATCGAGCATGAAATCTTAAAAAAGAGGAAAAAAAAAACAAAATTTTACATGAAATAAAAAAAAACTAATTATTCTTCACTAAAAAATATATTCCTATTTAAATTCTAATTAAAACCCAAAAAACTGTTTCATAAGAATGTGATGGATGTTCCTTTTGCTTTTTGTCAATGGCAAAGTGGAGAGACGCTCCCTGTGCTTGCTAGTCTAACGTTCTGGCACGAAGCTTTTGCTTTTGTCTCTCCTTCACTGACTAGATTTACGTTCTGCAACACAATGCCACTGCACGGGAAGGTCTTGCTACAGTCAAGTTTAACAGCCACCTCTGAAGCACTGGTCCCTCTGATGTTCTTGTACACCACATTCCTTACTTGCACAGCTGAGTGCTGAAATTAAATACAGATCATAGAGTTAGAGGATAAGTCTACGGTACTCACAAAAAAAAAATGGGTGTTATAGTGAAATATGACTATTAAAAAAAAAAATGGTTATGATTTAATTAGATTAGAAGTGAAGATACATTACTGAAAAGTTATTTTTCCGTACTCTAATCAATAGTAAGCAATAGACGATCTATTATTAAAAAAATATGTGAGAAAATGTAACAAAAGAGACGCAAGTTGGCAGAATGAGTGTCTATGATTAGGGTGGTGGTGATTAGTGGTGTTAGAAGATGATACAACCCGGCAACATGACACACAATTATATGGTTTGAGTCTTCTTTAAGAAATACACGATACGATTAATAAACGAATTGAGTATAAGTGAAATCAATTAAAAGAAATATACGATATGATTCGTGTATACATCGGTTGTATATGATCATACACGACACGGACTCGATATGACACAATTCGTTAGACACGAATTAATAAACAAATTGGATATAGATAGAGTACTTTTTGATATGAACCCGCTTTACCCGACACGATTGACAAACCAATTGGTGATAGAATTTGAGTTATTTATTACCTGTTCTGGACATAATTCTGACTGATCACAATAGTTCTGATCTATAATTATTGGATTGGTCACATTGTGCATGATAATGTTTTGGAATCTGATGTTCTTTGCATATCCAGACCCTCCCTGCATATAAAATGAGAAAAAACGAACATTTAATTAATCATTGATGAAATATAGAAATGAGATCTATGGGGCTTTCTTGTCATTTCACACATACAAGGGGTTGATGTATTATTTCATCCAAATTCCAAGGTATTAATGAGTAGTATATAAGGATAAATTATACTTTGGGCCATTCAACTACACTCTTGTTTCATAGTATCCCCTCAACTATCATGTTTTTGACACTAACCCTTTAACCATGATTATTGGTTTTCCATTGTCATATCATTTTGTTCCGCAAACAATTTTATTTTATTAAATTGCATCCAAAATAAGATGACATGTAAAAACATTTTGTACGAAACATGAGACAAATTCTTGTAATTAAGGGACCAATGTGAAAAAAACTCGATAGAGGAGGGGATAAAAAGAGATTAGGAGTATAGTTTAAGGCTGAAAGTGTAATTTGACCTCTGAACTAAATATGGAAGTTGTAAAATGACACTTACCTGCCAAGTCTTTATCCTTACTCCATTTGTGGTCCCCGAAATTCTTGCTCTGTCCACAACCACATCTGAAACCTCATCCTCTGCCTTATTTTTTCCTAAGCTTCCAATGCTGTGAAGAAACGTGAAAATAAATTTGTAAATAAACGATTTATATATATAAGTAGAAAATAATTTTGTTTTGAATTTTTTTGTTTATTAATAAGTTGGTTGGATTTAGATTTTGAGACCTGATTCCATGGCCTGGTCCACAAATTATATTTGTTGCTCGAACATATTTAGACCCACTCACGATGGAAATACAATCATCACCTGCAAAAATATTTAGAAAAATAAAAAGGTCAAAAAAATCCCATTTTCTCCATCATCTCAAGGCAAGATTTTCTAATTTATTATAAATACAAAACCATTACACGTGTACAAAAACACAAATTCTGACTTTTTTTAAAAACGTTTTAATTATCAACTAATGTGGATTATTTGATTACTAGTTTTTACTAATCATCCAATGCTTATGAACTTATGATTATGCCACATTAGTTAATAAGGAAAAATTGGTAAAAAAAAATTAACTTATGGAAAAGACTATGATACCACTAGGTTACTTGTTCGTACCATACCACGAATAGATGAGATTACAACTCATGTGGTTGCTTGGAATCAACCACAATGAGTTCTAACATTTGTTATGATATAGAGTTTGGTACCGTAATCTTTCTCCTAATCTATTAGTGTAACATGGGTAAAATACAGTAATAGAACTAAGAATTCATGCTTGTTTGGCTCCTTTTCTTTACCTGTTCTGATAAGAGAGTTCATAATCTGAATATTTTGGGTTCCAGTGACATGAATTCCATCAGTGTTGGGACTCTTCTCTGGTGCAGTTACTTTGAGATTTGAAGCTTTAACATTCACGCAATCTTGAAAAGTTAGATGCATTTGCTGTGCATTTTTAATCCTTATGTTGGCTACTATCAAATTTATGCAATTGTCGAAGGTCACAGCCTGCAAAAAAGTTCAAAAACTCTTAAATCCTGAAAATAAAACACTAGATTTTGTTCATGTTAATTCTTTGTCAAGCTAGCTTGGTAGAAGAGGCACAGACTTACCGTTGGTGCATCCACGCAAGGCTGCATAAAAAAACATGGAAAAATATGTCAAATATTAGTCTAACAACTCGTAAATATATAATAAAAAAGGTGTAATAGATAATGAGAACTCATCTCAACTACGTGTCTTTTTTATCATGCTAATGTAGAGTCCATCAAAGTTGAGTATCGCCATGTTTGAAAAATTGAACTTGGGTTGAACCCGGATGATATAAATTAGCTTAAAATCAAGTTCAATTTGGGTTTGACTTCCATGTGATCCAACTTGATCTTAAATTCGAATTCAATTGGGGTTTCAGTCTCTAGTTACACAATTCAAGGCCAAAATTTGGAGTGAGATTGAATCCAATAAATTTGGGCGTGGTTCAAAAAATTTGAGATCTCAACCTAAGTACTGCTGAATTAAAATTGGGCTAGGATTTTTTTGGCTCAAGACCAACTTTAGTATTTAAAATCTCTACCCAAGTACTCTATATTTCAAGTTGGATTTGGATTAATTTGTCCAAGTTACACTTCTAATAGTTTTAATGAAAAGCTCGGGTGCACACACTCACTTACTAAACATTCAATTAGAGAATTTGGTCACCAATACTTACAAGGTTTTTGTTGATTTTGCAAGAGTTTCGCCACCATGGCCTTCCATTTCCATTGATGGTCCCACCACCTTCAACTATGAAGTTGTTCATGTTTTTAAACACAATCCATTGTCTAGGGCTTTCCTTGTAGTCTGATGTGCGAGGAGAAGCTTTGATTGTTCCATGGACCTAATTAAGATTACCCAAAAAAATTTAAAGAAAAATTATATGATCTAATAAGTAGTTTAGCAAAAGCCATCATGTTTAGAAAAATTATGCATTTCCGCTAGAAAAGTTACATTCACGGATAAAGTATAAAGGTAAAAAGTTTATAATTAACAACGAATATTATCAATTGTTCTCGAAATGAAAGCAAAAGAACAGCCACACCATCCAATGGTGAATTGTTGTGATCGTGCAGTGTTGTGGACAATTAAGTTAGAACAAAATCAAAAACAATGACCGTTAGAATTTTTGAGAACCCGAAAAATTTTCTAGCAATTATTTTATGAATTCATGCATTGCAAACTTGCCTTCATTGTAAGGACGGATTTGCAAGGACCTGAAAAAGTAATTGGTTTAAGATAATATATCCTGTTAGCCGGTATTAGAAGAACAGCTACTCCTTCAAAAGAACAAGCCTCCTTCCAAGCTTTTTCGAATGCCTGGAGGAAAAATATGAAAAATAAAATTTATTAAGGTATCGTTGGACAATGCTGGTTTAAAAGGTTTTATTTTTAGGAGCAAATGACACTTTGCACCCTGAAAATTTATCAAAATTTTAATTTACACCCTAACAGGTTAAAATTCACACATTGCACCCTCAATTAGATAAAAAGGTGGCAAAGTGGCCCAAAACCAAATTTTCAGTGCATTTTCTACAAAAAAAATTCCTGTATTGTTATATTATCCTATTTTAATACACAATTGTTTGTACAATACTCAATTTTAAATAATTGCATGAAAATTTTCTACTCGATTTTTTAAAAATGGACCACATTTCTACATTTTTATTTGATTGAGGGTGCATTTGTGAGAATTTTAATCATTTGTGAGAAAGTAATTACCCAAAATTTTGTTTGGTACAAATTATTTTTTCTTGAAAAAACTTTAAAAACCTTGTCAAACAGAACATAAAATATTATAACATACATAATACAAAAAAACTGTGTCAACAACTACATAACTACAAACGTAACAAACATTATGGTCACTATTCTTAAACTGATCATAGACATTAATTAATAAAGTTCAACCAAATTAAAGCTTTCATTTCAGTTGTTTTAATTTTAAATATTCAGTTTCATCCTATAATTTCATGAATATAATACCTCAGAATCATCTATTCTGTCACTCCGAGCTCCGAAATCATCCACATTCATCATCCATGGAAAGGTTGCTTTGGTACCTACTTGAACAAGCTTTCTATATATATCTTTCTCATACTTGACCATAGTCGGAAAGTTTGAGCTGAAGTTGCCGTGTCGATTGATAATGGTGGACACAGTTGACATTGGCTTGTGGTTCTGGGTCTCATCAAGATTATCAGAGAGTGGGACCTTCTGGAAATTGCAAAAACCTGAGGGGCATGACATTAAAATGATGAAGAGAGGGACAACAAGGCTCTGTAGAACCATTTTCATCTTCACTTTCTGAAGAGAGAGAGAGAGAGAGAGAATAAAACGTCCAGGAAATAGGAAAATTGCTGCAATGACAGAAGGAATGGCAATGAAAATGTTATGCCATCATTAGCATATATATACTAGAAAAAAAGTTGCTTTAGAGAGAGAGAGTGAGAGAGGAGCAATGGCTGGTTAGGGAATGTTCTTGACTATGACTCAAAGGTATGGACTGAGGTTCAAGAGATGGAAAAGAAAGTATTATTTGGCAGGTAGCTGACTCTAACATCAGGTATCTCTCAGCTAAGGGTTATCAATTATTTTGTTAACTTATGCTTGTTTACCAACACACAAGCATGCATGTGGAGATGGGCTTTCCTAACATGTATGCATACTGACCCAACAACATAAATAGCATCAATGGGACTTTTCCCGTCATACATAGAGATTAGGTAATTTTTTTAGGTAATAAAAATATTCTGGAAAAATTTACCGATACACAATATAGTTTAAGATACTCCCAAAGGATCTTTATGGTCACAAGAGCTTACATACAGATTATCGGTACTGAGGGAAAGACTTATTACAAAAAGGCACGGGACTGGTGCTTGAGTTAATCTTTCTACAATACAGGAAGTTATGGTGCCCTACCCTTGAAGATCCACATCGATCCAAATTTCTTCTAAGCCACCTTCTCTTAATTTTCATCACTGACAAATCACTCACCGTCAAATGGTGAGGAATCCAATTACATATAGTTGACCCTACTTGAATTTATAATAAACGATTTATCTGTTAGAAAAATTGAAAAAAAAAATATATTGAAAAAGATTCAGATGTTACGTCTATTTGGTTGGTTGAAAGGGTAGATAAAAAGTGAAGTAAAATAACAAATCCTACACAAAAGGTCAAATATTAAAATGGGAAATTCAATGGTCGTTCGCCAAGAAACTGCTGCGTTTAACCCCCACATGTAGTGGTCACAACATTAAAAGGACATAATATCTTTTAAAAATGCCACTATAAAGCCCAAAGTCACCATTTTTAGACTAAGACTCGGACCATAATATGCTTTATTACCAAACACCAGAGCAAACCAGAAGACTTTCCTATTTGTTAGATGACAAACTTGAACAAAAAAAATAAAAATTGCTTTGTGTTGAAATTACTCGGCTATGATCTATTCTTGAAGAAACACAAGTAGGGTTGTTGGTGGATCAGGCAGGGCTGACCTCGGGCCAACACCCATCACATGGAAGGGCCATTCTGGATTGATTTGGCATGACACGAATCAGATAGTATCTCTCTTAAAAAATGTATAGTGAAATTAGAAGTTAAATATGCATAGCATATAACTCGTCTAACTTAAAAAATTATAGTTTAAAATCTGTTACATTGTAAAAAGAATAAAAAAAATTTGACAAGTTGGTTGCACACTAGCCTGAGTTCTTTAGTTAATGGCTAGACCCGTACGTGAACTAGGCAGGTGGGCGAAACGAAAACCTGGTTGATTGGTGACCCTTTCATAGATGGGCATCGGGCTAGCCAAGCCCACGAACAGCCCTATTCCCAAGCTTATTTTGAATGGTAATGGTAATGCTTTTAGTATTATATAGTATAAATTAGTGTATTTGCATACATATACACACACACACATATACATCTAAGTAAAATTATTAAATCAAACCAAACCAAATCTTATGTCTCAATCATTTGGGATTGATTATATGAATCCGTCTTCGTTATTCATTTCGATAATACACTATACGTTCATTTAAGTTAAATATTTTTATATCTTTTCTTATTATTTCATTCAATGTTAATTTAGGTTTATCCCTACTTCTATTACCACCAAGAGAAATTCTATTATTTTTTTGAACCGGTGCTTCTATCAGCCTCCGTTGAACATAACCAAACCATCTTAATCTATTCTCCATTAACTTATTCTCAATTAGAGCTACTCGTACAATTTCTTTAATACATTCATTTTTTATTCTATCATTTCTAATTTTTTCACACATCCACCTTAGTATTATCATTTCTGCTAGGTTCATTTTGTCACTATGTTCTTTCTTAATTGCCCAACATTCTTTACTTTTCCTATGGAAGACTTAATTGTAGTCACAGACCCATCATACATGTCTTTTATCACTTCAATATACCTATTTGTCTCTTTTTTTTTTCTCAAGCACCCTCCATATTACATTTATTGATTCACTTAAACTTGTGTAATTATATTCATTAATTCATATAGAATCTAAATAGTATGTATCATATAATGTGACATCACTAATATGACATTCATATATATTTCATTTAATGAATGATAGTGTTATGTTACAATGAAACATTGCAAAGTGACACTGTTGTTAGATTTGAGAACAATTAGGATTAACTGTTTAACATGAAGAAATAATATAAAAAAAATCAATTTCAAAATCTTGGCCAGGCCATTAAGATATATTCCATGTGGTATAATTTTGAATATCAAATATGTTCAATCCCTTTTTATTTGAGGCGAATTCAAAACTGTTCGAATTGTGTAATCATCAATTACTGACATTGGTAATCGACCCAAAGCAATTTGATTATAATTCAATTCGTGACGATCATATGTAGAAAGTTCATATTCTTCAGTCATTGATAAACAATTTGTTGGACAATACTCAACGCAATTACCACAAAATATACAGATTCCGAAATCAATACTGTAATTCAGCAATCGTTTCTTTCGAATATCAGTTTCCAATTTCCAATCAACAACGGGTAGATCTATAGGACATACACGAACACATACTTCACAAGCAATGCATTTATCAAATTCAAAGTGGATTCGGCCGCGGAAACGTTCTGATATTATCAATTTTTCATAGGGGTATTGAATAGTTACAGGTAAACGATTCGCGTGGGATAAAGTAATCGTGAAACCTTGACCAATGTACCTTGCAGCTCGTACTGTTTGTTGACCATAATTTATGAACTCAGTTACCATAGGGAACATATCATGAATATGTATAAATAATTTTATGCTTGTTTCTTTCTCTTGTTTGACACAAGTAGTGAATATAGAATATCGTATTCCTTTACAGTGAAAGAAGTTGGGAAGAAGTTGTTAATAATAGATTACCTAAAGAAATAGGTAAAAGAAATTTCCNCACAGCTCCTTATTTATGTAGGAGCTATAAATGTTTTAATCATTTTTACTGTAATGTTTATGAACGGTTCAAAATATTACAAAGATTTTCATCTTTGGACTGTTGGGGATGGGGTTACTTCGTTAGAAAAAATAATAATAATAATTGCTTTGTATTGAAATTACTCTGCCATGTTTTATTCTTGAAGAAACACAAGTAGGGTTGTTTGTGGGTTGGGTAGGGCTAATCTAAGGCCAACAGTACCCGTCGTATGGAAGGAACGTTTTGTACTGATTTAGCATGGTACGAACCAGACGAGATCTCTCTTTATTTAGTGAAATTAGAAGTTAAATATATATAGCTTATAACTAGGCTAACTGAGAAAATTATAATTTAAAATACGTTAAATTATAAAATAAATAAATAATTTTTGACAAGTTGCACACACTAGCCCAAGGGATTTAGCCAATGAACGTGGCCTAGATGGGTGGGCGAAACTAAGATCTGGGTCGATCAGTGACCCTTTCATAGATGGACATCGGGCTGCCACGGTCTAGCCCAGCCCATGAACAATCCTAAAATTTAAATGTGTTACCATGGTTAAAATGTTAAAATATAATATAAACTGTCGAATCTAAATGATCGGAACCGTTGTTGTGTTTTTTTTAAAGTGGGGAGCTTCAGTAACTCAATTAAGAGGCTCTGTTTTCTTGTTATAGATGATTATGGTAATGCTCTTGGTATTATAAATTATATATTAGTGTATTTGCATACATATGATAGAACTGTATACTAAAAATTTACTTTTTGTAGTGAAACTCGTTTTATTAATTAATAAAAATTTATTTTTTCCATTTTATTTATAATTTATATGGGCAAAATATTTACATTATATTTAATATATGGTATACATGTGTATTTTATATTTTATATTGTAAATAATTTGGTATGTAGAGTTCAAGTTATGTACAAAATACCAGATTATCAGATCTTTGTATAATATGAGTATATATATATATATTTTTTTTTTTTTTTTGAGAAGGGGTAGGGGAAGGGAGACTTGAACCCTTGACCTCAAGAAGACAAAACTTTACAAGATAAGTAGTATCATTGAACCAAAAATTCATTGGTTTAATAATATAAGTATAGGTTCACAATCCTAGATGGAATTGGACACACCATCAGTATGATTGTAATATAATATTTTAGAATAGTTTGTCTTGACTGTAGGAGACTATTTGATGTCTTGGATTATTATACTAGTACACTTTGTGTATTGAACAAACTCATGTTGAGGTTATTATCTTTTATTGATTCAATAAAATAATAAATATCTCATAATTATTATAATTATTTATACTCTTAATCTCAAAATATTTAATTGTCACATGCGTATGATGTTTGTCACTTTAATTCATCAAAACGTGATATTCATATTGAGGCAATAAGCTCGGTGAATTGAGAGACGATATTATTTGTATGGTGAAAATTAATTTTTAAAAGAAATCACGTCCTAATATTTAAATGGGTTGATGATAACTTCTTGAAGAAGCTCATAAGTTTTGTCCATGTCAAACCCTGCAAGTGGATTTAATTATCCGACATGACAAATAAGTTGAATGGTAAGGTCTCAATGAATAAAAGAAGTCAATTAAATATAATTATCAGTAATTTATTTAATTAATGTACATCTGTAATCTAAAACATATGGAGATTATTAAGCATATAATAATAAGAAACTCGAATATAATTTTAAGATAAGACTTAGAAAATCAACAATAAACTTTTAGTGGATTAACTTATTATTAATGAGCTGTATTCTTGGTTGAATATAGAAATCCTAGGCCCATTGCAAACCCGATACTTATTTCTCCTTAGGGTTTATGTCGTAACATATATATAGACGTCTAGACTATCTAAATCAGCATCAATTCTTTACTCACGTTTTGAGAGAGACTGAAAGAGAGAGCAGAAGTTTGGAGGTTCTTGCAGCCCACATTGCATCCGAATTTTTGATGTTTTGGGATATACGACAGAAGATCGTGGAATTTAGCGAGCTACCTTCTGCTTCTGTCTTTTGTTTTCTGCATTCGTGCTGAGACAAGATCAAATCAGAGCAATCTCAAAGGTAAACTCTAATTCTGCCTTATAGGATTTTAATGAAAAATTTTTTGTATTCGATATATACGCTCTATAAATAATTCTTGAGATTTTCATTCCAACAACATATACATACCCACACTCACATATACATACATCTAAGTGAAATTGTTTTACACAAGTTGCAAACTAGGTTTGGTGAGTTAGTGTGACTTGCCGTTATTTCAATAATCTGGTACAAATTAGGCAAACTTGCAATCAAGCCTAACCTAGTCTCTTTAACATCTATAGTCAAGTATTTATTTTGTAAGACATGGTCCAGTCTACATTCTCATACATAACATACATACATATATCATGTATAAGTTCTTGTATGTTACTTGATGTCATAGTGAAGGGATGTGTTTGGTGGAGGGAGTTAGCTAGGGAAGTTAGCACTGTTTTAGGTGATTTAAGCAATGTTGATTTTGTGCAAGTAAAGGTTAAGGTGAGATGGAGGTAAGAGAAATGGGTTTTGCGTGTGCTATTGTGGGGGCGGGAAATGGGTTATGAATAACATTTAGGTACCGTTTGATAATATTTTTTTTATATATTATTTATTTATTTTATTTTTAAATATTTTTGAAGTAACATTTGTTTGTATTTTTTACCTTTTTTTTTTACACTATACGTTAACACAATTTAAAACTGACACGAAAGTTAATGGATTTGGATTTGGCTAATCACATTCATGTCATTAAAAGAGTTGATACAATNTATATATTATTTATTTATTTTATTTTTAAATATTTTTGAAGTAACATTTGTTTGTAGTTTTTACCTTTTTTTTTTACACTATACGTTAACACAATTTAAAACTGACACGAAAATTAATGGATTTGGATTTGGCTAATCACATTCATGTCATTAAAAGAGTTGATACAATAATCCGATTATTCAACATCTCACATTTTGAGTTTGAAATTGGCACAAGACGTTTACACAATTTAAACTTGATATAACATTAGACGTTTTGTATTGAGCCTAAGCGTATTCTTGTCATAAACAAATTAGCACACCTAATTCATTTGCTAAAATGAGTTGCATTCATATTTTCAGGTTGGGATTTCTTGTAATACACTTTTCTTGAATTTTACTTAATGGCAGATCACCTAGCTATGTACTAGTAGGAGACCCATTTTATGTACTGAATTTTACCTGATTTCATGATGAATGATCTATCATCAAAAAAATATATTAAAAGAAATTAAGATCCCCCATTGATATGTAAATGACACAAAAAACCATTATAATGATAAATTTCGTGTATAAAATTAACACAAAATAAGATCAAATTACAATAGTTTGATGATTTGACTTGATTTAATAAAGTGACATTGACTCTCCTCGGTATGTTTCTCATGTGCATTATCTTCTGATTCTCGGTGAATTTGATGATGATTAGGGCCGGATCGGCGTATTTCTCGATCTTTGATTTGGTAGTGGCTTTGATGTATTTGATGAAGACGAGGGCTAGATCAACATAATTCTCGTTTTTTTGATTTGATGATGACTTTGGTAGATTTGTTGAAAACTAGGGCTTGATTGGCGTGATCCTTGATTTTCAATTGATGACGTCTTTGGTGGATTTATTGAAGACGAGAATCGGATTGACATGATTTTCGTTCTTTGATCTTTGATGGATTTGTTGAAAACTAAGATTAGATTGATGTAGTTCTTCTTCTTTGATTTGATAATGATTTTGGTTGACCTTTTCCCTGTGCTTTATATTGAATTACTTCAAAATAATTTGAATCTCTTGAAGGACCTTGGTGGTGTGCTTTTATTCTCAGATATGGACTTGAAAGACTTTAGTTAGAGGGAGACTCCGATAGAGTTTCACCGCTGATCCTCCCTTCTTCACTTGAGATGAATTGGGACATAGCTTTCTTCATCTTCCTTTCTCCTCAGCTTCTTCTCCTTGGCTTCTCGTTCTTGCCCTCCTCTCCTTTACCCTTTTTCCTTGGCCCCTCTTTTGCTTCTCACAGATCCCTATTTATAGGGCTAGGAGTAATTATCTATATACGGATATTTTACTTGAATACCCTTGTATGAATATAGACTTTAAAAAGTAGACCACCCATATTAATTTAAATTTATGGGTTTTAATTGATTTATGTTATTTGAGCTTATGAAATTTAGGTTCAACACAATTTAATTTGAGAAGCCTAAATAATTAAAATTAGGCTTGTATTATTTGGGCTGTAGAATTTAGGTCTAACTCAAACCTATTTAATTAACTTTTGACTTGTATTATTTGAGCTTATGGAATTTAAGTCCAACCCAATTTAATTTATCTAAAAGATTTGAGCCCACTAATAAATATAATTATATTTGTAAATTTTTTAATGTCTACACACATATCGAACATAACGCGGATAACTCATGACCCAAACTATTTTATATGTTATATTATAAAGTGAGAATTGTTGAAAACTATAAATTTTGTACTAAATTTGTAAATAAATTCAGGCATGTACACTTTAAAGCGTGAAGTCCAGCTCAATTGAATTTTTTTGTCGTCTAATCCAAACTAATTTTTCTCTTTTTTAAATGACAATGTTACCCTTTGTGTCTTGCAATTTGCTCAACCAAAGCCGAACAAGAGTCATTATCTTTCTCATAGGTAAATCCAGTTTCTTCCATAAAAACTCAACACCAACCACCACCAATAGTAAACTATACAAAGTGAATTAAACGGCAAAGAACTAAAAAATTCAGCTATTCTTTTGTCCACAGTATATAACAAAACATATTGAGTTTTTTAGTTCACTGTCGTAAAGTTCACCATTGTGGAGTTCACTTGCTGCATATTTTATTAATCTTTCCCTTTTAAAGTGTTCAAAGTGGACCTCTTACCTTAAAAGTGCACGATTTTATTCCTGTCACCGCAAACTAAAAAAATAATCCGTTGAACTGGTGGAGTCCCTCAAAAGCTCGAACACAAAACATCCAATAGTTGGCCAACGTGACGTTAGAAACTCGTTATGCTTGTCATGTTTTATAAACAAAAATTACAAGTGGTCTTATAACTGTCTGTAACCGAAGTTATGGATCAAAGATTGACTTTACAAGCTTCCTCAACCTTTGTTTTGGCAAATTGACCTGGGAAAAAAAAATAATTGTTGAAAAAATGTCTCATATTCAAAGTTTGAATGCCAATATATATTATATATATGGTTGAATGAGTAAACCCAAATTCAACCACAGTATTTGTATGGAAATCCAACATTAAAAACCAAGTTTTTTTTTAATGTTTATGGAGATTTGCACTAAACTAGAGCAGCAATGGGTTGGCGAACAAGATGGGTTGAAATCCATTTCGATTTGTTCAATAATTTTTTGAGTTAAGATACTGTGAATTAAAGTGGATTCAATTATACTTAAATGGGTCTCTTATGAATACAGGATAGATGATTTAGTTCTAAAGCATTGTGAATTCTCAACGACGGGTGTTGTGTCATACATCAAAAGTATTTAAGAGGAATTTTTTTTTTTTTACACAGTACCTTTAATAAATTAAAAGTGTTGAAATGTGACATTTCTCTTTAATAAATTAAAAGTGTTGAAATGTGACATTTCTCTTAACTTCTGTTATTTTGTTTGTAAACAATCTCTCTATTGACACATTGTAATAAACATTGTGTGTAAAAAAATAACAGAATCTAAGAGAAGAATCACTTTGTAATACTTTTGATACATTAAAGGTGTAATAATAGAGACACCAGTGTATATTATAAAAGTCCTCATTAGTGTGTGTTTATAAGTTTTTATCCACGTTTCATTTGTGACATACTTAGCTTAGTGCCATTGTGTCATCAAAAGCTCAAACACACGGCATCAAAAGTTAGGAAACGTGGCATTTGAAAGATATTCTACCATCTGGGTTGAATTCAAGATTGACGTTAGTGGAGGTCTGGAGCAAAGATTTGCTTTCCATGCTTCCTCATTCTAATCAAATTGACTGGAGTATTGAATTGAGATTTCCTTAAATATATTTTTAATGATAAATTACTTATTGTGAATTTAAGTGTAACACATTATTTATAAAAAAATCGACCTCCATTAAGATTGATAATCGAGCCGAGTTTTGCGAGCTCGAGCCAAGATTGTCGAACTTGTTTTTCTAAACGAACATTAAAAATTATTTAAATTCGACTTGTTTAGATAATGAAACCAGCCCAAGCTCAAACCAAAAACCAAAAAAATCAAGCTTTATGTCCCAGTCATTTGGGGTTAGCTATATGAGTTCGTCTTTGTTATTCATTTCGATCATGTGCTATACACTCATTTAAGTTAAATATTTTTATATATTTTATTATTATTTTGTTCAATGTTAATTTCGGTCTACCTCTACTTCTAGTACCATAAAGAGATATTATCACACTTTTTTGAACCGGTACTTCTATCGGCATCCGTTGAACATGACTAAATCATTTTAATCTATTTGCTCTTAATTTATCTTCAATTGGAGCTACTTGTGCTATTCTCTAATACGGTCATTTCGTATCCAATCATTTTTAATTTTTTCACACATCTATCTTAGTATTCTCATCTCCGCTATGCTCATTTTGTCACAATGTTATTTTCTTGTTGCCCAACATTCCTTCTTATACAACATTGTTGTTCTTATAGCTATTCAGTAAAACTTACCTTTCAATTTTTTTTGGTATACTTCTATCACATAATATGCCAAAGTCTTTTCTCCACTTAAGTCAACCGACGTCGATTCTTTAAGTTACATCATCTCCAATTTCTCCATCATTTTTAATGATCGATCTTAGATATCTAAATCGTATACTCATTAGTATTTTTTGATTTTCAATATTAATTTTTTCACTATGTCTATTTCTTCTATTACTAAAATTGCATTGCATATCTTCAGTCTTACTTCTACTTATTTTAAACCCTTTCGACTCGAGTGTCTTGCTCCAAATATTTAGCTTATTGTTAATCCTCCTTTGAGTTTCATCTACTAATACAACATCAACTGCAAAAATCGTGAGATGTCATCTTTAATATGCCTAGTGAGCTCATACATAATTAGAGCGAATAGATATAGACATAAGGCCGATCATTGGTGTAATTCCACTGTGGTTGAAAATTCTTTACTATCTCCCACAAAAGACCTAATTGTAGTCATAACCCTGTCATATATATCTTTTATCACTTCAATATACATATTCGTTACTCATTTTCTCTCAAGCAACATCCATATTACATTCATTGATTCACTTAAACTTGTGAAATTACATTCATTGATTCATACACAATTTAAATAGTATATATCATANATAACATCATCTGCAAAAATCGTGAGATGTCATCTTTAATATGTCTAGTGAGCTCATACATAATTAGAGCGAATAGATATAGACATAAGGCGATCATTGGTGTAATTCCACCGTGGTTGAAAATTCTTTACTATCTCCCACGAAAGACCTAATTGTAGTCATAACCCTATCATATATATCTTGTATCACTTCAATATACATATTCGTTACTCATTTTCTCTCAAGCAACATCCATATTACATTCATTCATTCACTTAAACTTGTGAAATTACATTCATTGATTCATACACAATTTAAATAGTATATATCATATAATGTGACATCACAAATGTCACATCTATATATATTTCTTTTAATGAAAGATAGTGTTACATTACAGTGTAACATTGTAAAGTGACACTGTTGTTAAATTTGAGAACAATTAGAACCATTTAACCTTAAAAAATAATATAAAAAAATGAATTTCAAAATCTGGGCCAAGCCTTTAAAGTATATTTTATGTGGTATAATTTTGAATATTAAATATGTTACATCCCTTAATATATAAAATTATTAATATAATAAAATCAAATCCCATAAAAAATGGGATTGCTAAATTAACAAGCCTTCAAATAATGAAAAGAGTATTTTAGTGAAGAAATATTTAAAAATCTGTCAAGAAGTACCTAACTATAATAAATTTGGAGTCAAAGGTACTTATCTACAAAAGATTTTAGTCAACATATTTTCTCACAATTAAATAGTTTAAAAGATAACTGCTCACAATTTTCCGTTAAATTTATGACGGATCTAACCAGTTAACCCAATGACTCGTTAACCAACTCTTTTGCCAGGTCAATGCTAGGGCTAGATTACTAACTATGCTTTAAACGAGCAATTATATTGTGAAGATCATGTAAGCCTTNTAAATTTCAAAATCTGGGCCAAACCTTTAAAGTATATTTTATGTGGTATAATTTTGAATATTAAATATGTTCCATCCCTTAATATATAAAATTATTAATATAATAAAATCAAATCCCATAAAAAATGGGATTGCTAAATTAACAAGCCTTCAAATAATGAAAAGAGTATTTTAGTGAAGAAATATTTAAAAATCTGTCAAGAAGTACCTAACTATAATAAATTTGGAGTCAAAGGTACTTATCTACAAAAGATTTTAGTCAACATATTTTCTCACAATTAAATAGTTTAAAAGATAACTGCTCACAATTTTCCGTTAAATTTATGACGGATCTAACCAGTTAACCCAATGACTCGTTAACCAACTCTTTTGCCAGGTCAATGCTAGGGCTAGATTACTAACTATGCTTTAAACGAGCAATTATATTGTGAAGATCATGTAAGCCTTATTAGGTACAAGGGATAACTCGTGCTTGAAGTCACACTACAATATAAATAGTTTTGAGAGAGACTGTTTGTGCCCGTTGGATTAATTTATTTGATACCATCGGATGAACTTATTAAAGCTTACCCTATTTTATATTATAGATAACGAAAAAACTTTGAAATGTCACATTTTACTCATCAGCCAACATGCAAGTTAGTCCAGNTCGAGTCAAAGGTACTTATCTATAAAAGATTTTAGTCAACATATTTTCTCACAATTAAATAGTTTAAAAGATAACTGCTCACAATTTTCTGTTAAATTTATGACCGATCTAACCAGTTAACCCAATGACTCGTTAACCAATTCTTTTGCCAGGTCAATGCTAGGGCCAGATTACTAACTATGCTTTAAACGAGCAATTATATTGTGAAGATCATGTAAGCCTTATTAGGTACAAGGGATAACTCGTGCTTGAAGTCACACTACAATATAAATAGTTTTGAGAGAGATTGTTTGTGCCCGTTGGATTAATTTATTTGATACCATCAAATGAACTTATTAAAGCTTATCCTATTTTATATTATAGATAAAGAAAAAACTTTGAAATGTCACATTTTACTCATCAGCCAACATGCAAGTTAGTCCAGTTCAAAAAAAAAAAAAAACATGCAAGTTATTCAAGACTCAGATTGTAATGTACCAAATAGCAACTACCAGAGGAAAATAAAGTTTCTCTATTGAAGAACACACACATAACCTTAAATTCACAAAAAAAAAAAAAAAATGTACGATAAAATAAATGAGAAATGTTCCAGACGAATGGGTATAAATATCTCTAAATTGTTACGTGACTTACAAACTTATAAAAAAGGGCGGCTCAATCTACGAGACTTTCGCCACTGGCTTACAAACTTATATAAAGAAACGAAATCAATAATTCTCGTCGAGCATAAAATCTAAAAAAAGTTTACATGAAATAAAAAAATCTAATTATTCTTCACTAAAAAAATATATTCCTATTTAAATTCTAATTAAAACTCAAAAAACTGTTTCATAAGAATGTGATGTTCTTTTGCTTTTTTGTCAATGGCAAAGTGGAGAGACCCTCCCTGTGCTTGCTAGGCTGACGTTCTGGCATGAAGCTTTTGCTTTTGTCTCTCCTTCACGGACTAGATTTACGTTCTGCAACACAATGTCACTGCATGGGAAGGTCTTGCTACAGTCAAGTTTAACAGCCACCTCTGAAGCACTGGTTCCTCTGATATTCTTGTACACCACATTCGTTACTTGCACAGCTGAGTGCTGAAATCAAATACAGATCATGGAGTTAGAGGATGAGTCTACGGTACTCACAAAAAGATATAAAAAAAAATAAGTGTGTTATAGCAAAATATGACTATTCAGAAAAAAATGATCACGATATAATTGGATTAGATGTGAAAATAGGGAGCAAAAAAGTTATATTTCCATACCCTAACCAAATTTGTTAGTTAAGATATGGTGCGAAAGAGATGCAGTTGGCAGAATGAGTGTCTATGATTAGGGTGGTGGTGATTAATGGTGTCATAATATGACATGGCCCGTCAACAAGATACGAAATTATAGGATTTGAGTCTATTTTAAGAAATGCACGACACGATTAATAAACGAAAAGGGTATAGGTGAATCCAATCAAAAGAAATATACAATTTGTGTATATATTGGTTAAACACGATCCTACACGACATGAATCCGATATGACAAGATTCGTTAGACACGAATTAATAAACGAATTGAGTGCAGATAGAATATTTTTTAACACGACCCAGTTAAGACCCGACACGATTGACAAGTCTAGTGGTGATAGAGTTTGAATTATTTATTACCTGTTCTGGACATGATTTTGGCTGATCACAATAGTTTTGATTTATAATTATGGGATTAGTCACATTGTGCATGATAATGTTTTGGAATTTGATGTTCTTTGCGTATCCAGATCCTCCCTGCATAGAAAATGAGATAAAAATGAACATTTAATTGATCATTGATGAAATATAGAAATGTGAACTGTGGGGCTTTCTTGTCATTTCACACAAACAAGGGGTTTGATGTGTTATTTCATCCAAAGTCAATGTTGTTAATGAGTTAGATATTAGGATAAATTATACTTTGATCCCTCAACTATACTCTTATTTCATATTATCCCCTCAACTNTTCCTCTGATATTCTTGTACACCACATTCGTTACTTGCACAGCTGAGTGCTGAAATCAAATACAGATCATGGAGTTAGAGGATGAGTCTACGGTACTCACAAAAAGATATAAAAAAAAATAAGTGTGTTATAGCAAAATATGACTATTCAGAAAAAAATGATCACGATATAATTGGATTAGATGTGAAAATAGGGAGCAAAAAAGTTATATTTCCATACCCTAACCAAATTTGTTAGTTAAGATATGGTGCGAAAGAGATGCAGTTGGCAGAATGAGTGTCTATGATTAGGGTGGTGGTGATTAATGGTGTCATAATATGACATGGCCCGTCAACAAGATACGAAATTATAGGATTTGAGTCTATTTTAAGAAATGCACGACACGATTAATAAACGAAAAGGGTATAGGTGAATCCAATCAAAAGAAATATACAATTTGTGTATATATTGGTTAAACACGATCCTACACGACATGAATCCGATATGACAAGATTCGTTAGACACGAATTAATAAACGAATTGAGTGCAGATAGAATATTTTTTAACACGACCCAGTTAAGACCCGACACGATTGACAAGTCTAGTGGTGATAGAGTTTGAATTATTTATTACCTGTTCTGGACATGATTTTGGCTGATCACAATAGTTTTGATTTATAATTATGGGATTAGTCACATTGTGCATGATAATGTTTTGGAATTTGATGTTCTTTGCGTATCCAGATCCTCCCTGCATAGAAAATGAGATAAAAATGAACATTTAATTGATCATTGATGAAATATAGAAATGTGAACTGTGGGGCTTTCTTGTCATTTCACACAAACAAGGGGTTTGATGTGTTATTTCATCCAAAGTCAATGTTGTTAATGAGTTAGATATTAGGATAAATTATACTTTGATCCCTCAACTATACTCTTATTTCATATTATCCCCTCAACTAATGACACATAAAAACCTTCTGTCCGAAACATGAGACAAATTCCTGTAATTAAGGGACCAATGTGAAAAAAAAAACCCGATAGATGAGGGGATAAAAAGAGATTAGGACTATAGTTGAAGGTATAAAGTGTAATTTGTCCTCAGAGCCTATATGAGGAAGNCGGAGCCTATATGAAGAAGTTGTAAAATGATACTTACCTGCCAAGTCTTTATCCTTACTCCATTTGTGGTCCCCGAAATTCTTGCTCNGATATAATTGGATTAGATGTGAAAATAGGGAGCAAAAAAGTTATATTTCCATACCCTAACCAGATTTGTTAGTTAAGATATGGTGCGAAAGAGATGCAGTTGGCAGAATGAGTGTCTATGATTAGGGTGGTGGTGATTAATGGTGTCATAATATGACATGATCTGTCAACAAGATACGAAATTATAGGATTTGAGTCTATTTTAAGAAATGTACGACACGATTAATAAACGAAAAGGGTATAGGTGAATCCAATCAAAAGAAATATACAATTTGTGTATATATTGGTTAAACACGATCCTACACGACATGAATCCGATATGACAAGATTCGTTAGACACGAATTAATAAACGAATTGAGTGCAGATAGAGTATTTTTTAACACNGGCCCGTCAACAAGATACGAAATTATAGGATTTGAGTCTATTTTAAGAAATGCACGACACGATTAATAAACGAAAAGGGTATAGGTGAATCCAATCAAAAGAAATATACAATTTGTGTATATATTGGTTAAACACGATCCTACACGACATGAATCCGATATGACAAGATTCGTTAGACACGAATTAATAAACGAATTGAGTGCAGATAGA
>CAUOFW020004891.1:135446-186119 GCA_963454935.2 Ilex paraguariensis | reverse complement strand
ATATATATATATATATATATATATATATATATATAGAGAGAGAGAGAGAGAGAGAGAGAGAGAGAGATCACATGCTTTAAAAGTAGAATTTTTTTTTGATTGTTAATAAGTTGGATGGATTTAGAATTTGATACCTAATTCCGTGGCCTGGTCCACATATTATATCTGTTGCTCGAACATTTTTAGACCCACTCACGATAGAAATACAATCATCACCTGCAAAAATATTTAGAAATACAGAAAGGTGAAAAAAATCCCATTTTCTTCTCAAAATTTTCTAATTTATCATGCATAAGAAACCGTTGCACGTGTAAAAAAAACACAATTTTGACTTTTTTAAACATATTTTTATTATTAACTGATGTGAATTATTTGATTAATAGTTTTTACCAATCATCGAATGGTTATGAAATTATGATTATGCCACATTAGTTGATAAGGAAAAATTGGTAAAAACAATATTACGATACCGCAAGGTTACTTTTTCGTACCATACCATAAGTTATGAGTCAATCAAGTGAGGTTATGACTCAAATAAAGGAGATTACAACTCATGTGGTCGCTTGGGATCAACCACAATGAGTTATAACGTTTGTTATGACACCAAATCTAGTACCACAATCATTCTCCTAATCTATTAGTGTAACATGGGTAAAATACAGTAATAGGACTAAGAATTTATGCTTTCTTGGCTCCTTTCCTTTACCTGTTCTAATGAGAGAGCTCATAATCTGAATATTTTGGGTTCCAGTAACATGAATTCCATCAGTGTTGGGGCTCTTTTCTGGTGCAATTACTTTGAGATTTGAAGCTATAACATTTACACAATCTTGAAAAGTTAGATGCATTTGTTGTGCATTTTTAATCCTTATGTTGGCTACTCTCAAATTTATGCAATTGTCGAAGGTCACAGCCTGCAAAAAAAGTTCAAAAACTCTTAAAATCCTGAAATTAAACACTAGATTTTGTTCATGTTAATTCTTTGTAAAGCTTGGTAGAAGAGCCGCAGCCTTACCGTTGGTGCACCCACGCAAGGCTGCATAAAAAACAATGGAAAAATATGTCAAATATTAGTCAACTTGTAGGTATATAAATATAATAAAAAAAAAGGGTAATAGACAACGGGAAATCATCTCAACCACATGTCTTTTTTACCATGCTAATGGAGAGTCCACCCAAGTAGAGGGATTAACTCGGGCTTAATCCAACTTTTAAAATTTGCTACCCAAACTTGAATTTAACTCTAAACATTTATCTAATTTGAACTTGGGTTGAACCCGGATTATACAATTTAGTTTGAAATCAAGTTCAAGTTGGGGTTTGAATTTCTAGTTACACAATTCAGGGCCAAAATTTGGGGACAGACTGAATCCAATAAATTTGGGCGTGGACCAAAAAATTTGAGACCTCAACTTAAGTACTGCTCGAATTAAAATTGAGCTAGGATTTTTTGACTGAAGACCAACTTTAGTATTTAAAATCTCTATCCAAGTATTCTATATTTGAAGTTGGATTCAGGTCAATTTGTCCGACTTACACCTCTAATGATTGTAATAAAAAGCTCGGATGCACAGAATCACCTACTAAGTATTCAATTAGAGAATTTTGTCACCAATACTTACGAGGCTTTTGTTGATTTTGCAAGAGTTTCGCCACCATGGCCTTCCATTTCCATTGATGGTCCCACCACCTTCAACTATGAAGTTGTTCATTTTTTCAAACACAATCCATTGTCTTGGGCTTTCCTTGTAATCAGATCTGCGAGGAGAAGCTTTGATTGTTCCATGGACCTAATTAAGATTACCCAAAAAAAATAAAAAATAAAAAANCCACTCACGATAGAAATACAATCATCACCTGCAAAAATATTTAGAAATACAGAAAGGTCAAAAAAATCCCATTTTCTTCTCAAAATTTTCTAATTTATCATGTATAAGAAACCGCACGTGTAAAAAAACACAATTTTGACTTTTTTAAACACAATTTTATTATTAACTGATGTGAATTATTTGATTAGTAGTTTTTACCAATCATCGAATGGTTATGAAATTATGATTTTGCCACATTAGTTGATAAGGAAAAATTGGTAAAAACAATATTAACTTAAGAAAAAGGTTACGATACCGCAAGGTTACTTTTTCGTACCATACCATAAGTTATGACTCAATCAAGTGAGGTTATGACTCAAATAAAGGAGATTACAACTCATGTGGTCGCTTGGGATCAACCACAATGAGTTATAACGTTTGTTATGACACCAAATCTAGTACCACAATCATTCTCCTAATCTATTAGTGTAACATGGGTAAAATACAGTAATAGGACTAAGAATTTATGCTTTCTTGGCTCCTTTCCTTTACCTGTTCTAATGAGAGAGCTCATAATCTGAATATTTTGGGTTCCAGTAACATGAATTCCATCAGTGTTGGGGCTCTTTTCTGGTGCAATTACTTTGAGATTTGAAGCTATAACATTTACACAATCTTGAAAAGTTAGATGCATTTGTTGTGCATTTTTAATCCTTATGTTGGCTACTCTCAAATTTATGCAATTGTCGAAGGTCACAGCCTGCAAAAAAAGTTCAAAAACTCTTAAAATCCTGAAATTAAACACTAGATTTTGTTCATGTTAATTCTTTGTAAAGCTTGGTAGAAGAGCCGCAGCCTTACCGTTGGTGCACCCACGCAAGGCTGCATAAAAAACAATGGAAAAATATGTCAAATATTAGTCAACTTGTAGGTATATAAATATAATAAAAAAAAAGGGTAATAGACAACGGGAAATCATCTCAACCACATGTCTTTTTTACCATGCTAATGGAGAGTCCACCCAAGTAGAGGGATTAACTCGGGCTTAATCCAACTTTTAAAATTTGCTACCCAAACTTGAATTTAACTCTAAACATTTATCTAATTTGAACTTGGGTTGAACCCGGATTATACAATTTAGTTTGAAATCAAGTTCAAGTTGGGGTTTGAATTTCTAGTTACACAATTCAGGGCCAAAATTTGGGGACAGACTGAATCCAATAAATTTAGGCGTGGACCAAAAAATTTGAGACCTCAACTTAAGTACTGCTCGAATTAAAATTGAGCTAGGATTTTTTGACTGAAGACCAACTTTAGTATTTAAAATCTCTATCCAAGTATTCTATATTTGAAGTTGGATTCAGGTCAATTTGTCCGACTTACACCTCTAATGATTGTAATAAAAAGCTCGGATGCACAGAATCACCTACTAAGTATTCAATTAGAGAATTTTGTCACCAATACTTACGAGGCTTTTGTTGATTTTGCAAGAGTTTCGCCACCATGGCCTTCCATTTCCATTGATGGTCCCACCACCTTCAACTATGAAGTTGTTCATTTTTTCAAACACAATCCATTGTCTTGGGCTTTCCTTGTAATCAGATCTGCGAGGAGAAGCTTTGATTGTTCCATGGACCTAATTAAGATTACCCAAAAAAAATAAAAAATAAAAAAATATATGAAATTCTAATAAAGAGTTAGCAAAAGCCATCATGTTTTGATTTCTTATCGCAAACTGATAGCAAAACGAAATAGAAAAACACAAAAACATGCACGATTATGTATTTATGCTTGAAAAGTTACGGTCATGGATTAAACAAAAAGGTGAAAAGTTCACAATTAACAATGAACGTTACCAATTGTTCTCGAAACAAAAGCAAGAGAACAATCGCACTCTCTATTGTGAACGTGTAGCACAGTGGATGATTAAGTTAGAACGAAATCAAAAACAATGACCGCAAGATTTTTCGAAAACCCGAAAAACTTTCTAGCTACTATTTTAATTCATGCATTACAAACTTACCATCATNTGTTGTGAACGTGTAGCGCAGTGGATGATTAAGTTAGAACGAAATCAAAAACAATGACCGCAAGATTTTTCGAAAACCAGAAAAACTTTCTAGCTACTATTTTAATTCATGCATTACAAACTTACCATCATTGTAAGGACGGATTTGCAAGGACCTGAAAAAGTAATTGGCTTAAGATGATATGTCCTATTAGCCGGTATTACAAGAACTGCTACTCCTTCAAAAGAACAAGCCTCCTTCCAAGCTTTATTGAATGCCTGAAGGAAAAATATTAAAAATAACATTTATAATTGAACATAAGGCATCGTTTGACAATGCTATTTTAAAATGTCTTTTATTTTTCGGGGCAAATGACACTTTTTACGCTGGAAAATTATTAAAATTTTAATTTATACCTTAAAAAATTAAAATTTTCATACTGCACCCTTAATTAGACAAAAATATAGCAAAGCGGTCCAAAACATTTTTATTTAATTTAGGGTGCATTTGTGAGAATTTTAATCATTCAGGGTAAAAACTAAAAATTCAAAGATCCTTAAGGGTGAAAAGTGTCATTTTTTTATTCCGTAAAGTTTGTATTTATTTTTTTTCAGTTATTCTTTTTATTTATTTGAGTTTTCTTCTTTCCTTTTGAACTTTATCTTATGTACATATATTATTTATATTCTACTATGCATGTAAACCATTTTTGCAAAATCGTAATTACCCATAATTTTGTTTGTTACGAAATTATTTTTTCTTAAAAAAAACTTTAAAAACATTGTCAAACAGAACATAAACTTGTAACATACATAATACAAAAACAACTGTGTCAACAACTACATAACTACAAATGCAACAAACATTAGGGTCACTATTCTTAAACTGATCATAGACATGAATTAATAAAGTTCAACCAAATTAAAGCTTTCATTTTAGCTGTTTTAATTCTAAATATTCAATTTCATCTTATAATTTTGTGAATATACTACCTCAGAATCGTCTGTTTTATCACCCCGAGCTCCGAAATCATCCACATTGAATGTCCATGGTGAGGTTGCTTTGGTACCTACTTGAACAAGCTTTCTATATATATCTTTCTCACGCTCAACCATGGTCGGAAAGTTTGAGCTGAAGTTGCCGTGTCGATTGATAATGGTGGTGGCAATAGATGTAGAGTACACAGTTGACATTGGCTTGTGGCCCGGGGTCTCATCAAGATTATCAGAGAGTGGGACCTTTTGGAAATTGCAAAAACATGAGGGGCATGACATTAAAATGATGAAGAGAGGGACAACAAGGCTTTGTAGAACCATTTTCATCTTCACTTTCTGCGGAGAGAGAGAGAGAGAGAGAGTAAAACGTCCAGGAAATAGGAAACTTGCTGCAATGACAGAAGGAATGGCAATGAAAATGTTATACCATCAATAGCATATATATACTAGAAAAAAAGTTGCTTTAGAGAGAGAGAGAGGAGCAATGGCTGGTTAGGGAATGTTCTTGACTATGATTCAAAGGTATGGACTGAGGTTCAAGAGATGGAGGAGAAAGTGTAATTTGGCAGGTGGCTGACTCTAACATCAGGTATCTCTCAACTAAGGATTATCAATTGTTTAGTTTACTTATGCTTGTTTACCAACACACAAGCATGCACGTGGAGATGGGCTTTCTTAACATGTATGCATGCTGACCCAACAACATATATAGCATCAATTGGACTTTTCCTGTCATACATAGAATTTAGGTTCAATCCAATTTAATTTATCTAAAAGATTTGAGTCCACTAATAAATATAAATTTATTTGTTAATTTTTTAATGTTTACACACATATCGAACATAACCCGTATAACTCATGACCTAAACTATTTTATATGTTAATTTATAAAATGAGAAATGTTGAAAACTATAAATTTTGTACCAAATTTGTAAATAAGCTCAGGCATGTACTTTTTAAAGCATGAAGTCCAGCTTAATTGAATTTTTTTGTCATGTAATCCAAAATAATGTCTCTTTTTTTAAATGATAATATTACCCTTTGTGTCTTGTACTTTCTCAACCGCAAAGCGAATAAGAGTCATTATATTTCTCACCGTTAAATCCAACTCTTCTTCCATAGAAATTCACCACCACCCACCACCCACCACCCACCACACCAACAGCGAACTACACAATAGTGGACCTCTTATCTTAAAAGTGCACAGTTTTAATCCTGTCACCGTCACGGGAGTTCCTATTATAATCTAAAAAAATTATCCATTGAACAGGTGGAATCCCTCAAAAGCTCGAACACAAAACATCCAATAGTTGGGCAACTACGTGACGTTAGAGACTCGTTATGCTTATCGTGTTCTATAAACAAAAATTACAAGTGGTCTTATATCTGTCTGTAACCGAAGTTATGGACCAAAAATTGACTTTTCAAGCTTCCTCAACCTTTGTTTGGCAAATTGACTTAGAAAAAAAATATTAATTGTTGAAAAAATCACTCATATTCAAAGTTTGAATGCCAATATATATTATATATATGGNTACAAGCTTCCTCAACCTTTGTTTGGCAAATTGACTTAGAAAAAAAATATTAATCGTTGAAAAAATCACTCATATTCAAAGTTTGAATGCCAATATATATTATATATATGGTTGAATGAGTAAACCCAAATTCAACCACAGTATTTGCAGCATGGAAATCCAACATTAAAACCAAGTTTTTTTTTTTTTAATGTTTATGGAGATTTGTTTATACTAAACTAGAGCAGCAATGGGTTGGCTAACAAGATGGGTTGAAATCCATTTCAAATATTGTGAATTAAAGTGGGTTCAATTATACTTAAGTGAGTGTCTTATATATGAANATGGAAATCCAACATTAAAACCAAGTTTTTTTTTTTAATGTTTATGGAGATTTGTTTATACTAAACTAGAGCAGCAATGGGTTGGCTAACAAGATGGGTTGAAATCCATTTCAAATATTGTGAATTAAAGTGGGTTCAATTATACTTAAGTGAGTGTCTTATATATGAATACATGATAGATGATTTAGTTTTAAACCGTTGTGAATTCCCAACGACTAGTGTTGTGTCTTACATCAAAAATATTTAAGAGGACATTTTAAATACTAGCTATTGTTTATGTTTGAAGGCAAAAGGTAATAAAAAATGGTAAACAATAAACATATTTGTGTCCATATCCAAAATCAAATCACAAATATAGAAGAGAGATAAATGAATTTAAACATTGGTTGTAGTGGGGGTGAGAGGTGATGGACGGCAGTGGTGGTGGTAGGAGACGGTGATGGTTGTGGTGGGTGGAAATGACCATGGTGGTGACGGTGGTGGTGGTGGCGGCGATAGTGGTGGTGACGGCGACGACGACGGTGGTGGCTGCGTTGGCGGTGGCAACAGTGGTGGTGGTGGTGGCGGCAACGATGGAGATGACGACGGCGATAATTGTGGCGGCGATGGTGGTAACGACAGTGGTGATGGTGGTGGCGGCGATAATGGTGGTGGTGTTGGCGGTGGTGGTGACGGTCGTAGTGATGGCGATGGTGGTGGTGTTGGCGGTGGTGGTGGCGGTCGTAGTGATGGCGATGGTGGTGGTGGTGGTGGTGAGGGTGGTGTGGGTGCGGCAGCGATGGTGGTGGGGTCTATTTTAAAAAGTCACTCCAAACACACTATTATGAGTCATTTTTTCTATTAAATTTAGCATGTTAATATTAGCTATTAGATTAACTTTAAAATAAAATTTAAAGTTACATCAACCGCGAATAATAAAAATTATTTTATTTATTTTATGAGATTTGATTTATAAACTATTTTATTATATAGATATATTTAGGACCAATTACTTTGTACCCTATTAACACTGACCAAAAAAATAACAGAATTTAAGAGAAGAGTCACATTATAATGTTTTTAATACATTAAAGATTAATATCGGAGACGAGAGTACATTATAAAAGTCCTCATTAGTATATGTTTATAAGTTTTTATCCACGTTTTATTTGTGACATACTTAGCTTTGCGCCATTGTGTCATCAAAAGTTCAAACACACGGCGTCAAAGTTAGGAAACGTGGCATTAGAAAGACATTCTACTTTTGTTTCTTGTTTTATAAACAGAGGCGAGTGGTCTTATAACCGTCTGTATGGACCACCTGGGTTGAATTCAAGATCGACGTTAGTGGAGGTCTGGAGCAAAGATTGGCTTTCCAAGCTACCTCATTCTAATCAAATTGACTGGCGTATTGAATTGAGATTTCCTTAAATATATTTTTATATGATAAATTATTTATCGTGAATTTAAGTGCAACACATTATTTATAAAAAGGTCGTCCTCCATTAGGATTAATAATCGAGTCAAAATTTGCGAATTTGAGTCGAGACTGTCGAATTTGTTTTTTTTAAATGAACTTATAATATTATTCAAGTTCGACTAGTTTAGATAATAAGCCGAACCCTAGCTCAAACAAAAAATCAAACCAAGTCTTATCTCCCAATCATTTGGAGTCGGTTATACGAGTCCGTTTTCGTCATTCATTCCGATCATGCACTATACACTCGTTTAAATTAAATATTTTCATATCTTTTCTCATTATTTTGTTCAATATTAATTTAGGTCTACCTCTACTTCTAGTACCATTAAGAGAGATTATATCACTTTTTCGAACCGGTGCTTCTATCAGGCTCCGTTGAACATGACCAAACTATCTTACTCTATTTTCTCTTAACTTATCTTAAATTGGAGCTACTCATGTCATTTCTCTAATACAGTCATTTCGTATCTAATCCTTTCTAGTTTTTCCACACACCCACCTTAGCATTCTCATCTCCGCTACACTCATTTTGTCACTATGTTGTTTCCTAATTATCCAACATTTCGTCTCATATAACATTGTTGTCTTTATAGCTATTCGATAAAACTTACCTTTCAATTTTATTGGTATCCTTTTGTCACATAATATTCTAGAGACTTTCCTCCACTTAAGCCAACCGATGTCGATTTTATAAATTACATCATCTCCAATCTCTTCATCATTTTTAATGATCGATTCTAGATATCTAAATTATATACTCATTAGTATTTCTTGATTTTCAATTTTGATTTTTTCACTATGTGTACTTTTTCTACTACTAAAATTGTATTGCATATCTTCAGTCTTACTACTATTTATTTTAAATCCTTTCGACTCGAGTGTCTCGCTCCATATTTTTAGTTTATTGTTAATCCTCATTTAAGTTTCNTCCTATTTATTTTAAATCCTTTTGACTCGAGTGTCTCGCTCCATATTTTTAGTTTATTGTTAATCCTCATTTAAGTCTCATCTACTAATACAATATCATCTGCAAAAACTGTGAGACATTATCTTTAATGTGCTTAGTGAGTTTATCCATAATTAGAGCGAATAAATATAGACTTAGGGCCGATTTGAAAATTCTTTACTTTCTCCCACGAAAGACCTAATTGTAGTCATAACCCCGTCATAAATGTCTTTTATCACTTCAATATACTTATCCGTTACTCATTTTCTCTCAAGCACTCTCCATATTACATTCATTAATTCATTACAAGTTGTGAAAGTACATTCACTGATTCATACAAAATCTAAATAGTATGCATCTTATAATGAGTCATCACAAATATGACATCCATATATATTTCTTTTAATAAATGATAGTGTTACATTACAGTGTAACATTGTAAAGTGACACTGTTGTTAGATTTGAGAGTAACCAGAATCGTTTAATATTAAAAAAAAAATTATGACTCTCCCTTCCCCTCTCCCTCTCCCTCCTACCCGCCCCCCCCAAAAAAAAATTAACATTAAAAAGTTATAAAAAAATAAATTTCAAAATCTAGACTAAGTCATTAAGATATATTCCATATGGTATAATTTTGATTTTCAAATATGTTTAATCTCTTAAAATATGAAACCATTAATATAATAAATCAAATCCCATAAAAAATGGGATTGCCAAATTTACAGCCTTCAAATAAATCTATCAATGAGTACCTAACTACAATATATTTCAAGTTAAAGGTAATTATCTNGGGTACCGAACTACAATATATTTCAAGTTAAAGGTAATTATCTATAAAAGATTTTAGTCAATGTATTTTTTTTACAATTAAGTAGTTTAAAAGGTACATGTTCACAATTTTCCATTAAATTTATAATTGATCTAACCAGTTAACCCAATAACTCATTGACCAATTCTTTTGCCAGGTCAATGCTAGGGCCCGAATTACTAACTATGCTTTAAACGAGCAACCATATTGTGAAGATCATGTAAGCCTTATTAGGTATAACAAAAAAAAATTGAAAGGTCGCATTTTAGTCATTAGCCAACATTCCAAGTTAATCAAGACTCAGACAGAAATATACCTGATAGTGTGTAAAACGTAGATGAGCAAAGTGTATATATATATAAACAAGATTTGATATGAGCTACTAGGCTCATGAGTACAGNCGAAAAAAAATTGAAAGGTCACATTTTAGTCATTAGCCAACATTCCAAGTTAATCAAGACTCAGACAGAAATATACCTAATGGTGTGTAAAACGTAGATGAGCAAAGTGTATATATATATAAACAAGATTTGATATGAGCTACTAGGCTCATGAGTACAGTGCAATGATGTGGGGATTAAGGATGATTCATACCACAAAGTTATAGTGGTTCACCAGCTTGAAAGCTCAGCTAATCCACTCTTCAATGGAGTCTCTTGCTCCTGAGATCTATATTAATGGTTTCGAGGTGATTACATAGTGTTCTTGATACAACTAGAATTGTTTGCCCCGTAATAAGGACACTGTACAATATTTATAGTCTAATTCCTAATTCTATGGGGTTCGAGGCGAGATCCTTATCTTCTTTCTGTAACATCTCACTTGATTTCAGGAGAAGGTTTGGGCAGTTGAGGATCTTACGCCTAGACTGGCGTTTACTGCTGTTGAGGGAGATTTGGGTGGTTTCCAGTTATCTCCTATTGATTTCCTTCGGGGTGTAGGTTGTGGTAGTTCACGGTCAGGACCTCTGAGGTCAGGCTTGCTTGGCTGAACTCCCTACCTGATCAAAGTGGGTTTGAGCAGGGGTTGAACTACAGTTGGGTCGAGCTAAATCTCTATATGGCGACCTTGATTTACGTGCGAAGAGACTCTCCTAACAATTTTGCACAATCATTTCTTCCTTGTTTCTCATGCATGTCTAGTACTTTAAAGACCAACATACACGAAGTTTTAAATACTCCTATGGCAATAGAAACCGCTCCACTTTTTCACTTATCTTCTCTCTCTAGGCTTTGCCCCCTCTGTTCCCTTGTGTTTCTAGCTTCCTCAGTTTACCTAGGGTTTTTTTGAAGAAAAACTTCTCAATTTGACTTTGAAGGTTTTGTGAGGCNCCAAACTCCCTACCTGGTCAAAGTGGGTTTGAGCAGGGGTTGAACTACAGTTGGGTCGAGCTAAATCGCTATATGACGACCTTGATTTACGTGCGAAGAGACTCTCCTAACAATTTTGCACAATCATTTCTTCCTTGTTTCTCGTGCATGTCTAGTACTTTAAAGACCAACATACACGAAGTTTTAAATACTCCTATGGCAATAGAAACCGCTCCATTTTTTCACTTATCTTCTCTCTCTAGGCTTTGCCCCCTCTGTTCCCTTGTGTTTCTAGCTTCCTCAGTCTGCCTAGGGTTTTTTTGAAGAAAAACTTCTCAATTTGACTTTGAAGGTTTTGTGAGGCTTGTTTACCGATTCCGCTTTGGGCTTTAGTTTATCACCCCGCCCTTGATTGGGTACATTCTTTGGCTCTTGCTCACTTCTTCATTCTGGATCCCTAGAATCTGAGGTGCTTGTTGTACTTTTGGACCTTTTGTTTTTGCTATTTTAGGAATCGGGGTTGCTCTTTGTCTTATCTTCCTCTTTTTCTGGATCCTTACTCCACTGCAAGGGTCTTTCTCATCGGTCGCTGTTGTCTCAACCTCTTGACTCTTAGGGACTGTTTTGCTAACATTCCCCCTNGCTTTAGTTTATCACCCCGCCCTTGATTGGGTACATTCTTTGGCTCTTGCTCACTTTTTCATTCTGGATCCCTAGAATCTGAGGTGCTTGTTGTACTTTTGGACCTTTTGTTTTTGCTATTTTAGGAATCGGGGTTTCTTTTTGTCTTATCTTCCTCTTTTTCTGGATCCTTACTCCACTGCAAGGGTCTTTCTCGTCAGTCGCTGTTGTCTCAACCTCTTGACTCTTAGGGACTGTTTTGCTAACATTCCCCCTCTTTATAGCTCTTCCAGTCTTTCTTTTTCTCATCCAATTATGTCTACCTCTTCTAAAGCTACACCCTCTTCTATTTCCCTAATGGGCGACAAGTCTATTGAAGAATACGTCGATTTGGGAGATGTGGGTGAGGAGATTGATAATTTTCTTGGTGTCGACTCTATAAATCTCAAAGAAGAAGCTGAGGGGCTCCCTTTGTCATCCTCCTTTGTGCCCTAGAANTGTTTCCCTAATGGGCGACAAGTCTATTGAAGAATACGTCAATTCGGGAGATGTGGGTGAGGTGATTAATAATTTTCTTGGTGTCGACTCTATCAATCTCAAAGAAGAAGCTGAGGGGCTCCCTTTGTCATCCTCCTTTGTGCCCTAGAAATCCCGGAAGGGTAAAACTAAAGTGAGTGGTGTTGGGATTTCTGGTAGCACTGAAGGTGCAGGGATGGTCCTCAGAGCTTCAGACCTTGTAGGTTTCAGCGAGGTCATCCCTCCTTATATGAAGGTTTTATCTGCTTGTTTCAGCTTTCCCCATGGATTGCAATATTGGTGCCTTGAAGTGGACAGTCAATATGACTCCCCAATCCCCAAGAAGGTCTGTTTTTTTGTGGCCGCTTTTGAGAATGACTTTCGTTTTCCATTGCAACCTTTTTTTAAAAGTGTCCTTTAACACTTTAACGTCTGCCCTGCTCAACTTTTTCCTAATTTTTGGGGTGTTTTGGTGGGCCTCCTTATTTTCTTCAAGAAGCACGAGCTTGGGGTTCCCATCGTGCCTTTGTTTATGAAATTTTTCAATGTTAAGTATACTCCTTTTGACTGGTTCTTGTACATTTTCAAACGGGTAAAAGCCCAAGTCATCATCACTGACCTCCCAAGCTCCAATAAGGGTTGGAAAAAGCTCTTCTTCTTTGCGTGGGGATAGAGTATGGGAATAAAATTATGAAAATGTGACAGACACCCTCCCAGTACCTCGGGCCTGGTCTGCCCCTAATAACATGGGTAAGCCCTGCCTGAGTTAGCCTAGAATCAGCCTTGATGCTTTACTCTGTTGACCTTGTTTTGCTCATTTCGTTTCACTTTTCAGGTATTTGTCCCGATCTCAGTGCTGAGGATTGGCGAATTCTGCTGAACTTGGTGGATTGTGATCCAGAGAAATATTCTAAGCTCATTGAGCCCAAAGTGCTTACTGAATTTGGGTTTAGTCCTTTAGAGGTGAAGGTTGAGACTCCCATCCCAATTTATGTGGCTAGAGCAGAGGTGGCAGGTGACATTTTCTCCTTCCATTCTTAATTTCTATCTTACTTCTTCCTTTTTGATTTATTTGTCTTGAGCTTCTAGGTTTTTCCTCAATGAAGCCATCTACTAAGGATTTTAGGGCTAAGGTCAATCAAATGAAGAAAACTAGGAGTGGAGGCAAGTGCAAGGCAGAGGTCGGGTCAAGAAATGGTGCTGCCCCTTCATCCAAAGTGTCGAGGTTAGAGGTGCCTCCTGTTTTTCCTCCCTCGTCCCAAGTTGCTCTTGTTCCACCGCCGAGCTCACCAAAGGTTGCTCAGACCTCCCTTCCTCGAGGGGGTGTGCCTCTCTTTTCTGAAGGAATTTCTGAACAAGGCATAGTTCCGACCTCTTATTCCTCAACAGAAGTTGAGAGAACGTTGGAGACAACTGCCCGCATTCTGTCTGGGTCTACCTCTCCTGGGCTAGCTGAGGAGTCCCCTCAACTACTTCTAAAGGACTCCAAGACTGAGAAAGGAAAGCACCCCAAAGTTGAGAAAGGCGAAGGCTCCCTCATCAATAACGTGAAACGTGTTACGAAAGCAATTGCCTCCATTATCCCAAAGTCTAATATTCAGAGGGCTGCAACTATGCCCNCTGACACCCTCCCAGTACCTTGGGCCTGGTCTGCCCCTAATAACATGGGTAAGCCGTGCCTGAGTTAGCCTAGAATCAGCCTTGATGCTTTACTCTGTTGACCTTGTTTTGCTCATTTCGTTTCACCTTTCAGGTATTTGTCCCGATCTCAGTGCTGAGGATTGGCGAATTCTGCTGAACTTGGTGGATTGTGATCCAGAGAAATATTCTATGCTCATTGAGCCCAAAGTGCTTACTGAATTTGGCCTTTAGAGGTGAAGGTTGAGACTCCCATCCCAATTTATGTGGCTAGAGCAGAGGTGGCAGGTGACATTTTCTCCTTCCATTCTTAATTTCTATCTTACTTCTTCCTTTTTGATTTATTTGTCTTGAGCTTCTAGGTTTTTCCTCAATGAAGCCATCTACTAAGGATTTTAGGGCAAAGGTCAATCAAATGAAGAAAACTAGGAGTGGAGGCAAGTGCAAGGCAGAGGTCGGGTCAAGAAATGGTGCTGCCCCTTCATCCAAAGTGTCGAGGTTAGAGGTGCCTCCTGTTTTTCCTCCCTCGTCCCAAGTTGCTCTTGTTCCACCGCCGAGCTCACCAAAGGTTGCTCAGACCTCCCTTCCTCGAGGGGGTGTGCCTCTCTTTTCTGAAGGAATTTCTGAACAAGGCATAGTTCCGACCTCTTATTCCTCAACAGAAGTTGAGAGAACGTTGGAGACAACTGCCCGCATTCTGTCTGGGTCTACCTCTCCTGGGCTAGCTGAGGAGTCCCCTCAACNGCTGTTGATCACCCCATGCAACCCTACACCCACACTCATGCATGTAGGCCATGAATGTGATGTTAATTCCATGTTCATATTGCAATGCATGCCAAATGACAATTNTTATTCCTCAACAGAAGTTGAGAGAACGTTGGAGACAACTGCCCGCATTCTGTCTGGGTCTACCTCTCCTGGGCTAGCTGAGGAGTCCCCTCAACTACTTCTAAAGGACTCCAAGACTGAGAAAGGAAAGCACCCCAAAGTTGAGAAAGGCGAAGGCTCCCTCATCAATAACGTGAAACGTGTTACGAAAGCAATTGCCTCCATTATCCCAAAGTCTAATATTCAGAGGGCTGCAACTATGCCCCTTGGATCTTCCATCTCCACTGTCATGTATGGTGTTATTTCGGTAAGCTTATGATTTTTCAAGTTCTATTTTTGTCTTTCGTCATTCCCTCATGCTAACTTTAGCTTTTGGGTTATGTTCGCTCCTAGCTGGACATTCATGTGAGTGGTTTACTGAAGCAGATCCAAGCTCTAAAAAGATCTGTCAAGGCGTCGAAGGCATTTGAGTTCCAAGCTACCGTGCTGACTTTTGCCATCAACGACCTCCATGCTCAGATCTAGGATCTGCAGGTGGAGGTGGAGAGACAAAATTCTATCATTAAGGGTTTGGAGACCGAGAAGAAGAGGATTGAGGATGAGGATAAGAAGACCAAAGAGGAGCTTAAGAAGACCATGGAGGAGCTTAGACTGAAAATAAAAGACTCGGTCAAGGCCAGCAAGGAAGCTTTGGTTCTTTTGTGGGCATGAAAAGGGAGTATGACGTCTTGGTTGAAGTGAATGATGCTCTTCAAAGTGAACTTGAGGTACAGAGAGTTGTTGTTAAGAAAAAAGAGGCTCTGGTTGCTAAGCTAACAGATGATGTCACAACCAAGTTCATTGTTGGGTACCTTATTTTCCAATGTCAAGCCATGCATAGGTATCCGGATTTGGATTTTTACTTTGAGCCCTCTTCCGATGAAGAGGAGTTGTCAGGTGCTGAAGAAGAGGATGGAGTTGACACCCCAAATTCATGGGGTCCGTTAATTTCCCATCAACCCATGGAATGCCCGTGGATACCGTATAACTCGATATCGCACCGTTGTGTCCCATTTACCAGGATCCATAATTTAACGAAATCCGGGCAGAGTCTCCTTTGTACGGGAAGCTTTACCCCAAAACACAATCTGTGCAATCAACATTTACATGACCCATCCGAGGTCCAATATAATACCATAACCACACAGGGTCCATTTTATACGTAAAACTTGACCACACCGGGTCCAATCATCATATTTATATCAAAATATGCAAGGTTATATTAAAACAGTCCATATATACTCTATTACAATTCCTTTACACATTACATGCCAAAATTTAATTACAAATCTACTTTTACAAAAAAAAAANGCCCCTGAAGGCACTGAGGTACCTCTTTCTACTGTTGAGGTCCTAGCACAAGGGGTTTCCCTTGTTCTAACTACTTCTGCAGTCCTTGTCCCTAATCCTACCGCTGGAGTTGTTGATCTGTCCCTTGCTCTTGCTGATGCTTCTGTTAGTGTTCCCGTTTCTAGTGATGCCCCTACTAACCTCGAGGCTCAGGCTTCTAGGTTGACTTTGCCCCCAGTTGGAGATAAGGTCCCTGCCCTTGTTCTTGTTCTACCTGAGGTTCTCCTATCTTCACTTGCTCATGATTCTTCTATGGTTTCTACCTCTGAGCTACTAGATGCTTCTTCTACTCCTTCCTCAGAGACTTAGGACTTTTTGAGGGACTTCTGTTGTTGTTTCCCCCCCCCCCTTTTTTAACTCTGCTTCCTTTGGGAAATGTAAATATACATAGCCTTTTTGAATTTTTGTATTTCTGTTTGTTGTGATGTCCCTTGCTATGCTTTCTATTCCCCTTGACCCCTTACTTCGAGGAGGACTTAGTTCTTCTTGAAGTAGACTTGCCAAGTTTAGAGAAACTGGATAGCTGAAGAGCTAAAGAACTGTTGAGTTGAATGACTGAGGTCTTAACCTTGGAGAGCTCGTTCTTATGAACTGAGAAGCCTGTGAGCTACTGAGCTCTGTTAGGCTAGGCTAAAGATCTTTTGGCTTGAGGTTACACTCGCATAGAATTGTGTTGCTTATGTTATGAGGTCTTCCTAAACTGAGCCAAGCTTGTAGAGTTGAGCTAGCAGAGCTGAACACCAACTTTCTCATTGTTGCGCGTGCCCACCTACTTTCCAAACACATAACTACCACCATAATTTTGGATGTTTGAGGGATTGACTTTTCGCCTTCATGCGTTTCTTGGTTCCTTAAACTCAAAATTTCTTGAGGTTTCCATAAATCTTCGGACTTCCTATTGGTTACAAATCTTGGAGTTTCTTATTGACAGCAATTCTTGCTTGCAAATCTTGGGTTTCTTTGTTTCTAGTAATTCTTGCGATCTCTATCTTTTCCTTGGTTTCTGATGGCTATCTCTCTTTCTTCTTTGTTCAAGCAACAAGCTTCCACTGGAATCGACTTGAGGTGGCATTCCAATTACTTAGTTCCTTCAATAGTAACCTCTTCGGAGTTGGAAGGAATCAAGAGACGATTTCTTCTTCCTACAAACTTATCCCCCTGAATCCCAACTTCTAACGAGCCTTGTAACTTCCTTTCTCAAGGGGAGATTTGCTTCTTTGAAGGTGCCTTGGAGATGAGCCTTTGTTTCTCCATCTATCCTTCCATTGGGTGGATTCTTNGCATTAACTTCCTCAGCTTCTGAGCTTGCCCCTAAAGGCACTGAGGTACCTCTTTCTACTGTTGAGGTCCTAACACAAGGGGTTTCCCTTGTTCTAACTACTTCTGCAGTCCTTGTCCCTAATCCTACCGCTGGAGTTGTTGATCTGTCCCTTGCTCTTGCTGATGCTTCTGTTAGTGTTCCCGTTTCTAGTGATGCCCCTACTAACCTCGAGGCTCAGGCTTCTAGGTTGACTTTGCCCCCAGTTGGAGATAAGGTCCCTGCCCTTGTTCTTGTTCTACCTGAGGTTCTCCTATCTTCACTTGCTCATGATTCTTCTATGGTTTCTACCTCTGAGCTACTAGATGCTTCTTCTACTCCTTCCTCAGAGACTTAGGACTTTTTGAGGGACTTCTGTTGTTGTTTCCCCCCCCCCCTTTTTTAACTCTGCTTCCTTTGGGAAATGTAAATATACATAGCCTTTTTGAATTTTTGTATTTCTGTTTGTTGTGATGTCCCTTGCTATGCTTTCTATTCCCCTTGACCCCTTACTTCGAGGAGGACTTAGTTCTTCTTGAAGTAGACTTGCCAAGTTTAGAGAAACTGGATAGCTGAAGAGCTAAAGAACTGTTGAGTTGAATGACTGAGGTCTTAACCTTGGAGAGCTCGTTCTTATAAACTGAGAAGCCTGTGAGCTACTGAGCTCTGTTAGGCTAGGCTAAAGATCTTTTGGCTTGAGGTTACACTCGCATAGAATTGTGTTGCTTATGTTATGAGGTCTTCCTAAACTGAGCCAAGCTTGTAGAGTTGAGCTAGCAGAGCTGAACACCAACTTTCTCATTGTTGCGCGTGCCCACCTACTTTCCAAACACATAACTACCACCATAATTTTGGATGTTTGAGGGATTGACTTTTCGCCTTCATGCGTTTCTTGGTTCCTTAAACTCAAAATTTCTTGAGGTTTCCATAAATCTTCGGACTTCCTATTGGTTACAAATCTTGGAGTTTCTTATTGACAGCAATTCTTGCTTGCAAATCTTGGGTTTATTTGTTTCTAGTAATTCTTGCGATCTCTATCTTTTCCTTTGTTTCTGATGGCTGTCTCTCTTTCTTCTTTGTTCAAGCAACAAGCTTCCACTGGAATCGACTTGAGGTGGCATTCCAATTCTTAGTTCCTTCAATAGTAACCTCTTCGGAGTTGGAAGGAATCAAGAGACGATTTCTTCTTCCTACAGACTTATCCCCCTGAATCCCAACTTCTAACGAGCCTTGTAACTTCCTTTCTCAAGGGGAGATTTGCTTCTTTGAAAGTGCCTTGGAGATGAGCCTTTGTTTCTCCATCTATCCTTCCATTGGGTGGATTCTTGCCTTCTATGATTTGTGCCCCTCTCGTCTCTCTACTCGAGGGTGGGGTGTAATGATCAATTTTTTTTTTCTGGCATCTATAAGGCAACAATGAGTTTCCTACTATTGTCGAGTTCCCTTATTTTTATGAGCTTGAAGAGGATGAGCTCCCTTGTTTTAGTTGCTTCAAATGGAGGCGCTTCTTCGAGCCCCCGCTAGTCCTTGATATTCCTTCCCCTCCTGAAGGATGAGCCCAACGCTTTTTTCTTTGCCTCCAAAGACTCTTGGAGGTCTAATGAGCAATGCTGCTCTCCGTCTAGGATTCCTCGCTCTTGGGAGTGTTTTTCTTACAAAGGTAGAGGTTTAGATATCTACTCTGCTAGATTCATGATAATTGGCTCTTATCATGCTTTTGTTGTGTATGTGCGCCTAGTTTGACTCTGATAAAGCTGTTGAGAGTTAACTGGGTGGCTCATGTTGAGCTTGTTACTCCGCAAAACTTCTTTTTCTTTAGCGTTGTAGCTGCTGCTTTAGAATTTGCCTCCTTCCCTCATTCTCCTGATTCTTCTCATGTTGAGACAGATGAGGACGAGGACACTGCTATCTCTTCGAAGAAGCGTAAGAGGAGCGACTCTTAATCGTCTAGCTCTTCCTCTCAGTCATCTTGCTCTTCCTTTGGTGACATTTCATTTTCTACTACTGTGATGAAGCTTTCTAAGATGCTCGCGGAGGTGGAGAAGGAATGCGATAAGATGAATGAGGAGAATGCTCATTTGCAAGCTGTTAATGCTCTCCTGGAAGAAAAGATTGCTGAGCTGAAGAGGAAATTTGGGGGAAACTAGGATTTTTCCTCTTTTTCTTGTATCCCATTATGTTGATGAATAAAAAAANCACGGAGGTGGAGAAGGAATGCGATGAGATGAATGAGGAGAATGCTCATTTGCAAGCTGTTAATGCTCGCCTGGAAGAAAAGATTGCTGAGCTGAAGAGGAAATTTGGGGGAAACTAGGATTTTTCCTCTTTTTCTTGTATCCCATTATGTTGATGAATAAAAAAAATTTCTGTGCTTTACTTTTTGCAATTTTCTTCTGTTGGCTGTTATGTTTGCGAGCTCATGAGCTGTAGAGCTTAATGCTAATTTATGAGCTGAAGAGTTCATCGTTTATTTATGAGTTGAAGAGCATATATTTAATTTATGAGCTGAAAGAGCTCATTGTTTATTTATGAGCTGAAGAGCTCATCGTTAGCTTTTTAGCTACAAATGGAATCTTGCTAGGATGAGCTAAAACTTGTTATTTTANGAAAGAGCTCATCGTTTATTTATGAGCTGAAGAGCTCATCGTTAGCTTTTTAGCTACAAATGGAATCTTGCTAGGATGAGCTAAAACTTGTTATTTTATTGAAGATAGCCTTCTTTACAGGAATTTATTGAAAAAATCTCTTCAAATGTTCTACATTCCAAGAGTGTGGCAGCACTCCTTCTTCCGTTTGTAACTCGTAGTTCCCAAGTCTGATTATCTTTGAGATAATGTAAAACCTTCCCAGTTGGGACCTAAATTTTCATGAGAGAGGTCCTTTCTTGCAGGTAGGAGTTTTCTAAGTACTATATCTCCAACTTTAAAACTCCTGTGTCTGACCCTCCAATTGTAGTATCTTGTTGTCTTCCTCTAGTAACTCTTGATGCGATGAAAAACTCTGTCTCTCTTTTCATCCAAGAGATCGAGATTCAATAGAATTGACTCATCATTGTACTCGGGCTCTGAGAATCTAGCCCTGGGGGATGGGATACCAACCTCTACAGGTGCCACTGCCTCGGTTTCAAATGCCAAAGCGAATGGTGTTTCCTGAGTGGTTGATCTGACAGTTGTTCTGTAAGCACACAACACTTCTGGGATGTATTCCACCCATTTCCCTTTCAGAGCTTCTACGTTGATTTTCAAGGCTACCTTTATGGTTCGAATGGTTACCTCTGTCTGTCCATTAGATTGTGGATGGGCTGGAGTAGAGAAGTAATTCTTTATTCCTAGTTCTGCACAGAACTTTTTGAACTTGGGATTGTCAAATTGTTTTCCATTGTCGGAGACGATTGCTCTAGGAATTTCAAACCTATAGATTATAGATTTCCACATGAAGTTTTGAACCTTCTGTTTTGTGATTGTTGCCAACAGCTCCACCTCTGCTCATTTGGGTGAAGTAATCCACCCCAATGATGGCAAACTTACACTGTCCAGTTTTAGCGGGAAGGAGTCCAAGTATGTCTAGACCCCATTGTTGGAATGGCCAATGGCTCACCACCGAGGTTAGGAGCTCTGGTGGACAATAAGGGACGTTAGCGTGTACCTGAAAGACCTTACATTTTTTAACCAAATTTGTGGAGTCTTTGAACATTGTGGCCCAGTAGTATCCCTGTCTCAGTGCTTTTCCTGTCAGAGCTCGAGCTCCGATATGGTTACCGTAAACTCCCTCGAGTATGTAATTAGCATCCTCGTCTCCCACACATTTAAGGAGAGGTGCTGAAAAACCTCGTTTATACAGGTTCCCTTGTAGGATTATGAATCTGACTGGCCTGACTCTTAGCTTCGCGGCCTCTTTGGGGTCTTCCGGCAAGGTTTTATTTTGAAGATACTCTCTAACTAGGTCCATCTAGCTCGACGGGACCAATACAGGGAGAACTTCTTCATTCTCATGGCTTACAGATGATTCTGCTAGGTGCTCTACTGGTATTAACCTATCCAAGCTTTCTTGGGAGGCTGTAGCTAACCTTGTCAAAGTGTCTGGTCGTGAATTCTCAGCTCTAAGGACATGTTTGATTTTAACTTGCACAAATTTCTTAATTAATTCTTGCACCTTTTTGAGGTAGATGATCATTTTTTCTCCCTTGGCCTCATAAATTTCTTCTATCTATTTCTCCATGAACTAGGAGTCACTGTAAATTTTGAGCTATTCTACCTCCATCGAGTGAGCCAAAATGAGTTCAGTCGTGATAGCTTCATACTCTGTCTCATTTTCTGAGGGCATACTCGACGTCTATTCCATCTAGGGAGGTTAGAATCAACCTTGCACAGCTTCCTTGAGCATTGATAGCTTCATCTACTGAAAGCTTTCAGGTGAGGAGGTCAGGTAACAACTGTGTTGCCTTTATAGGAGCTTCTGTAGTGAATTCTATGATGAAATCTACCCTTTGATTGCTACTCTAGGTTTATACATGATATCAAACTCACTGAGCTCTATAGCCCATTTGTCCAAAAACTCTGGTTTATGCAATACCTGCTTCATTGGCTGATCTGTTGGGATCTCAATGGTATGAGCCTAGAAGTATGGTCTAAGCCTTCTTGTAGCTGTAACTAGAGCCAAGACAGGCTTCTCCATCTTTGGATATCTCTCATCTTCCTCCCTCAGAGCTCTACTACAGTAATACACTGGCTGCTGANGTTGTAACTAGAGCCAAGCCAGGCTTCTCCATCTTTGGATATCTCTCATCTTCCTCCCTCAGAGCTTTGCTACAATAATACACTGGCTGCTGAGCTCTGTCTCGCTCTCTAACTAGTGTTGTACTGGTTGAGAAATACGAGACAGTGAGGTAGAGGGTGAGTACTTCTCCCTGCAAAGGACTTACCAGAACTAGGAGTGAGCTCAAATAATCCTTCAGGGCTCTAAATGCTTCTTCACACCGAGTATCCCATTGGAATGCCTTCTTTAGGATTTGAAAGAAGGGTTAACATTTATCGCTTGACCTGGATACAAAATGACTCAAAGCTGCTATTATTCCTATTAAGCGTTGGACCTCCCTGGTGTTGGAAGGTGGCTGCATGCCCATCACTGCTTTGACTTTTTCTGGGTTGGCCTTGATCCCTCGGCTATTGACTATGAAACCCAAGAATTTTCCCATGGAGACCCCAAAGGCATACTTGGCAGGGTTGAGCTTCATCTGGTATTCCTTAAGGACCTAGAACGATTCTTCAAGATGTCCAATGTGGAGCTCGACTTTCAGTGATTTTACCAGCATGTCATTGACGTATACATTAACTGATGTGGCAATTTATTTTTGAATCATTCAATTTACCAAGCCTCGATAAATGGCTCCAGCATTCTTTAGACCAAAGGACATAATCTGGTAGCAATATATCCACTGCTCAATTATGAATGAGATTTTCTCTTAGTCACTGGGGTCCATTCTGATTTGGTTGTATCTATAGAAAGCGTCCATAAAGCTGAGGAGCTCGTGCCCAGCTGTGGTATCTACAATCAGGTCAATCCGCAGTAAGAGAAAGATGTCTTTAGGACAAGCTCAATTGAGGTCGGTGAAGTCGATGCAGAGGAGTCACTTGCCATTAGTCTTCTTGATGAGGACCACGTTTTTCAGCCAAGTCGGGTAATCCACTTCCCTGATAGCTTTGGCGTAGAGAAGTTTGCTAACTTCCTCGTTGATTACCTTGTGCTCTGGGGCAAAACTTCTTCCTTTCTATTTGATGGGATTATAGGCTAGATTCACACTTAGCTTGTGTATGATGACTGAGGGGTCAATTCCTTTCATATCTTCTTGTTTCCGGGCAAACACTCTCATATTTCTTTTGAGAAATTGGATCAGAAGGTCTGTAATTTCCTTGTTCAGCTTTGATCCCACGTATAGTAGATGTTCTGGCTCTTCGTCAAGCTAGATAGGCTCCAGCTCTTCCGATGGCATTGGTATAGTTTCCAACTCATCTCTCATGTCGAGCTCATTTAGCTGGATATTTTCGACCTCTTTCTTTTTTATGGATGCCATGTAGCACTCCCATGCTACACGCCGGTCTCCTCAAACCACTCCAATTATGTTTTCTATAGGAAACTTCATAACGAGGTGGTAGGTAGAAAGAATGGCTCTTATAGCATTGAGGAAAGGTCTTCCAAGCAGGATGTTGTATGTTAACGGTGCATTGACCACTAAGAATCTCATAGTGGTGGTGGTCTGGCAGGGAGGATTTCCCATAGGGAGCACGAGTTAGATTGATCCTAGGGGTAACACCCTCTCCCATGAGAATACTAATAGATGAACGCTAATTGGCTCAATTTTATCTCAGCCTGTATCCATCTTATCGAATGCAAATGCGAAGATAATGCTAGCAGAACTCCCCTTGTCAATCAAGACTCGATTGACGGTTCTGTTGGCGATGATGACCCTTACCACCGGGGGGTCATTGTGGGGGTGCTAATAGCCCTACAAGTCTGAGTCTGAAAAAGTGATATCAGTGTTCAAGTGAGGTGTTTTGGACACGATATGTACTTCTATTATCTCGTCAGCTCTGATTTTGCGCAGATGAGCCTTTCTATCTGAGCTGGACTCCCCACCTCCATCGAATCCTCCGGATACCACCCTAATCTCCCCTAGAGGTTGTTGATGTTCTGCAGGGACTTGCTGTTAAGGTGCTAGAGGTGGTGGAGCTCGATTTTGGTTATCATGTGCCACAAAGCGATGTAATTTCCCTCGTTGAATCATGAACTTGATCTCGTTTTTTAACTGGATACAATGATCAATGAGGTGGTCATGGTCTTTATGGTACTCACAACACTTTGTCGCATCTCTTTTTGCGAGGTCCGTCTTCATTCGAGGTGGCCACCTCAGGAATTTCTCATTCTATACCTCATAAAGGATCAGGGATATTGTAGCTATGAAGGGAGTGAGTTGCTGAGATGCATACCTCGATTGCAATTATGGCTGTGGGGGACATAGGCGATCCCTGACATCTCTGCTTCTTTTGGGGAAACGATCCATGTCTCTTCTTGGAGACCTATCTCTATCTTTTTCTTCTCTGGGACTTTGGTCCTTCTTCTTTTCTTTCGTTCCCATCTCCTTTGTGTGGATGAGCTCCCTGCTTTAGAAAGGATAACCTCTTCACCATTGATGTACTTTTCTGCCTTGGCAAACACCTCTACCATTCTGGCTTGTGGGTTTTTTAAGATGGAGAACATCAAATCCTTCGACTGTACTCCTAACCCAGCAATGAAAGCAATGATGACAAACTTCTCATCTGGAACACCTATTTTCAGTGATTTTGAGTTGAACCTCTGAACGTAAGGCCATAGATTTTTCGTTGGGTCCTTGTTTCATATTTAGTAGATGGTAGGTCGATTTTGGTAGATTTGAGCTCCTATGAAGTGTGACACAAAGGATGTAGAGAGTTCTTTGAAAGAAGAGATGGATGATGGCGTTAGCCTATTGAACCACGCTAAGGCTGAGCCCTTCAACGTGATGGCGAAGGCCCGACATTGTACAGGGTCTTGATATCCATGTAATTCTATCTAGTTCTTGTAGGTGTTAAGGTGATTCATGAGATCTTTCGTCCTATCGAAGGCCTCCATCTGAGGCATTCTGAACTTCAGTAGGAGGGAGAAATGCAACACGTCAGTGGTAAAAGAGGACTCAGTCTGCTACACCAAGATATCCATAGTTACTAGGGTCTTGCCTCTCATAACTTCCTTCATGTTGCTAAGTTCCTACTGGATATCCTTGAAATGTTGTTCCCAATATTACTCTCTTCTCTCCTGCAGGAAAGGGAGAAATTTGCTTCTTTCAATTCTCACATTCTGGCTTTGTACTTCTTCATTATCTCCGTTTTTAGGGGGTGGATGAGGAGCATAGCCCATGGCTTGGCTATTTTCACCCCTTCATTAACTTCCCTCAAGGGATCGAGACGTTGATGTTCCCTTATGGGGGATNGGGGGTGGATGAGGAGCATAGCCCATGGCTTGGCTATTTTCACCCCTTCATTAACTTCCCTCAAGGGATCGAGACGTTGATGTTCCCTTATGGGGGATCAATATGGGCTGGTTAAGTCTTCTGAGGACCTTGTAGGAGCTTCAAGAGCTCTTTGTTCTGATGGAGTAGACGCTGGTTGACGAGGCGAAGGGCCTCCAATTCGTTATTTGGAGGAGGATCCACTATAGGAGGGTTATTTTCAGTGGTGGGCAGGAATTCTTGAAGGTTCTCCTGTTGTCTTCCACTGGTGGTTTCCTACTAATTTTGCATCCGCTGAGGATTTAACCAGCTTCTACTCATATTACGCATAAAGACCATCAATTACTAAAGAAAATCAGTATTTTTGTAACAGGAACAATCATTCCCATAGACTCGCCAAACTGATGGTATGTAAAACGTGGATGAGCAGAATGTACATATATATAAACAAGGTTTGATCTGAGCTACTAGGCTCGTGAGTATAGTGCAATGATGTGGGGATTAAGGATGATTCACATCGTAAAGTTATAGTGGTTCATCAGCTCGAGAGTTCGGCTAATTTACTCTTCAATGCAGTCTCTTGCTCATGGGATCTATATTGATGGTTTCGAGGTGATTACACAGTGTTCTTGATACAACTTGAGTTTGTTTGCCCTGTAATGAGAACACTATACAGTATTTATAGCCTAAGTCCTAATTCTATGGGGTCCGAGGCGAGATCCTCACCTTCCTTCTGTAACATCTCACTTGATTTCAGGAGATGGTTTGGGCAGTTGAAGATCTTACGCGTAGACTGGTGCTTGCCACTGTTGAGGGAGCTTTGGGTGGTTTCTAGTTGTTTNGCCAGTTGAAGATCTTACGTGTAGAATGGTGCTTGCCACTGTTGAGGGAGCTTTGGGTGGTTTCCAGTTGTTTCCCATTGATTTCCTTCGGGGTCTAGGTTGTGGGAGTTCAAGGTCAGGACCTCTAAGGTCAAGCTTGCTTGGCCGAACACCCTGTTTGAGCTTAATTCCCGAGCTTAAACTTATAATTTATTTTAGGTATCATCAATACCAAATAGNGGCAGTTGAAGATCTTACGCGTAGACTGGTGCTTGCCACTGTTGAGGGAGCTTTGGGTGGTTTCTAGTTGTTTCCCATTGATTTCCTTCGGGGTCTAGGTTGTGGGAGTTCAAGGTCAGGACCTCTAAGTTCAAGCTTGCTTGGCCGAACACCCTGTTTGACCTTAATTCCCGAGCTTAAACTTATAATTTATTTTAGGTATCATCAATACCAAATAGCAACTACCAGTGGAAAATAAAGTTTCTTTATTAAAGAACACACACATATATTCTTAAATTCACAAAAAAAAATGTACAATAAAATAAATGAGAAATGTTCCTGATGAATGAGCATAAATAAATATCTCTAAATCCTAACGTGACTTATAAACTTATAAAAAGGGCGGCTCAATCCACTAGACTCTCGCCATTGGCTTACAAAATTTAATAAAGAAGAGAAATCAATAATTCTCATTTGAGCATGAAATCTAAAACAAAAAAACAAAAAACAAAAGTTTACATGAAATAAAAAAATCTAATTATTCTTCACTAAAAAAATATATTCTTATTTAAATTCTAATTAAAACCCAAAAAACTGTTTTAATAAGAATGTGATGGATGTTCTTTTGCCTTTTGTCAATGGCAAAGNCTTATTTAAATTCTAATTAAAACCCAAAAAACTGTTTTAATAAGAATGTGATGGATGTTCTTTTGCCTTTTGTCAATGGCAAAGTGAAGAGACCCTCCCTATGCTTGCTAGTCTAACGTTCTGGCATGAAGCATTTGCTTTTGTCTCTCCTTCATGGACTAGATTTACGTTCTACAACACAATGCCACTGCATGGGAAGGTCTTGCTACAGTCAAGTTTAACAGCCACCTCTGAAGCACTAGTTCCTCTGATGTTCTTATACACCACATTCCTTATTTGCACAGCTGAGTGCTGAAATTAAATACATAACATGTAGTTAGGGGTTAAGTCGACGACACTCAAAAAAAAAANCACCACATTCCTTATTTGCACAGCTGAGTGCTGAAATTAAATACATAACATGTAGTTAGGGGTTAAGTCGACGACACTCAAAAAAAAAACGGGTGTTATATCAGTTATATAAGATCATACACGATACGAACCCGATATGACACCATTTGTTAAGTACAAATTAATAAACAAAATGGATATAAGTAGAGTATTTTTTAACACGAACCTGTAAAGACCCGACATGATTGACCAGTGTAGTGGTGATAGAGTTTTGAGTTATTTGTTACCTGTTCTGGACATGATTCTGGCTGATCACAATANCATGATTGACCAGTGTAGTGGTGATAGAGTTTTGAGTTATTTGTTACCTGTTCTGGACATGATTCTGGCTGATCACAATAGTTTTGATTTATAATTATGGGATTGGTCACATTGTGCATGATAATTGCACGGAAGAATTTCTGCAACAGATTAAGATAGTGACCTTCTGTCTGGCAAACCTGCAACAGTCACAGGGTCAGAAAAAGGGATCGAATGAATACATGACTTATCCCCTTCGAAGTTTAAGTTAATATATGATTGGAGGCTTGAGCACAATGTATCATGTATCGTGGTTTAATGTTGTATACCTTTGTTCACTTTTCTAAGGAGTATTTATAGCTGGATTAGTAAGGAGTGCTAGGACCTCAAGTCTCATCTGAACATTCAATGTCTGGCACTCTTACCCATGAAGATCTAAATGTTCCTCACATAGATCTTCACATATTTAATGTTAGGATGATAGGACAAGTGTTTGGGGATGCGCCGACCATCTATGGCTATTCCCGAGCACCCAAGTGTCTCTGATTGGCACCTGACACCTACTACTGAGCGTTAAATGCTCGAGGGAACAGTATCGAGGAGGTATTCTCGGCACATCAGCCATTAATGTCTAATCATGATGACTGCAGGCTTAGGCTTTTGAGGGTGCAGGGGCTCATTAATGGCAGTCACTGTCACTCCTATCGTCATAAATGAGTAGTCAAATCGTATTAAATGTGTGTCTGCTTGTGTACTCGAATCCTCCAAGCCGTCATCTCTCGGCTCCACTCCTCGGTGTCCTTTAGGCTCCATAACAGCTACAATTTTACACGTGTCGATCTGGGGGCTACTGAGNAAGCCGTCATCTCTCGGCTCCACTCCTCGGTGTCCTTTAGGCTCCATAACAGCTACAATTTTACACGTGTCGATCTGGGGGCTACTGAGTCACCTAGAGTCTCGCCAATAATGTTTTGAAATTTGATATTTTTTGCGTATCCAGATCCTCCCTGCATAGAAAATGAGATAAAAGTGAACATTTAATTGATCAATGATGAAATATAGAAATGTGAACTATGGGACTTTCTTGTCATTTCACAAATACAAGGGGTTTGATGTGTTATTTCATCCAAATTCAACGTTGTTAGTGAGTACGATATTAGGACAAATTATACTTTGAGCCCGTCAACTATACTTTTATTTCATATTATCCCCTCAACTAATGACAGATAAAAACCTTCTGTCCGAAACATGAGACAAATCCCTGTAATTAAGGGACCAATGTGGAAAAAACTCGATAGACAAGGGGATAAAAAGAGATTAGGAGTATAGTTTAGACTAAGACTCACAACCATAATATGCTTTATTACCAAACACCAAAGCGAAACAAAAGACTTTCCTATTTGTTTGATGGCAAACTTCAACTAAAAAAAAAATTGCTTTGTTTTGAAATTACTCTACCATGATCTATTCTTGAAGAAACACAAGTAGGGTTGTTGGTGGATCGGGCAGGGCTGACCTCGGGCCAAGACCCATCACATGGAAGGGAAATTCTAGATTGATTTGACATGGCACGAGCCAGACAGTATCTCTCTTCAAAAATGTATAGTGACATTAGAACTTAAATATGTATAGCAAATAAGTCGGCTAACTTAGAAAATTATAGTTTAAAATATGTCAAATTGTAAAAAGAATAAAAAAAATTTGACAGGTTGGTTGCACACTAGCTCAAGTTCTTTAGTCGATAACTGGACTCATACATGAACTAGACAGGTGGGCAAAACGAAAATCTAGGTGATTTGTGACCCTTTCATAGATGGGCATCGGGCTGCCAGGGGCAAGCCAAGCCTATGGACAGCGCTATTCCCAATCTTATTTTGAATGGTAATGGTAATGCTCTTAGTATTATATAGTATAAATTAGTGTATTTGCATACGTATACACACACATACATACATCTAAGTAAAATTATCAAACTAAACCAAATCAAGTCCTATGTCTCAATCATTTAAGGTTAGCTATTAAGTCTGTCTTCGTCATTCATTTCGATCATGCCATATACATCCATTTAAGTTAAATATTTTTATATCTTTTCTTATTATTTCTTTTCAATGTTAACTTTGGTATATCTCTACTTCTAGTACCATTAATAGAAATTTTATCATTTTTTCAAACTGGGGTTTCTATCGGCCTCCGTTGAATATAACCAAACCATCTTAATCTATTCTCTTTTAACTTATCCACAATTAGAGTTACTCGTACCGTTTCTCTAATACAGTCATTTCTTATCCTATCTTTTTTAGTTTTTTCACACATCCACCTGAGTATTCTCAACTCCGCTAAGTTCATTTTGTCACTATGTTGTTTCCTAGTTGCCCAACATTCTGTCTCATACAATATTGTGTCCTTATAACTATTCGGTAAAGCTTACCTTTTAATTTTATTGGTATACTTCTATCACATAATATGCCAGAATCTTTTATCTACTTAAGCCAACCAACGTCAATTCTTTGAGTTACATCATCTCCAATCTCTCCATCATTTTTAATTATCGATCCTAGATATCTAAATCGTTTACTCATTGGTATTTTTTGATTTTTAATCTTAACTTTTTTATTATGTCTACTTTTTGTATAAAATTTTATTTCATATATTCAATCTTACTCCTACTTATTTTAAACCCTTTCGACTCGAATGTGTTTCTCTAAATTTTTAGCTTATTGTTCCCCCTTCGAGTTTTATCTACTAATACAATATCATCTGCAAATAGCATATACCATGGGATGTCACCTTGAATGTGCCTAGTGAATTCATTCATAATTAGGGCGAATAGGTATGAACTTAAGGCCGATCCTTAGTGTAATCTCATCGTGATTGAAAATTCTTTACTTTCTCTCACGAAAGACCTAATTGTAGTCATACATGTCTTTTATCACTTCAATATACCTATTCGTCACTCATTTTCTCTTAAGCACCATCCATATTACATTCATTGATTCACTGAAACATGTGAAGTTATATTCACTGATTCATACACAATCTAAATAGCATATATCATATAATGTGACATCACAAATGTCACATCCATATATATTTCTTTTAATGAATTATAGTGTTACATTACAATGTACCATTACAAAGTGACACTATTTTTAGATTTGAGAACAAACATAACTATTTAACATTAAAAAATAATAATAATAAATTTTAAAATCTGGGTCAAGCCATTAAAGTATATTCCATGTGGTATAATTTTGAATATTAAATATGTCTAATCCCCTAATATATAAAACTATTAATATAATAAATTAAATCCCATAAAAAATGAGACTACCAAATTAACACTACAAGAAAAAAGGATTTTTGCGGCGGTAAAGTGCTGTCATAAAAGGTCTATTTGTCATCACAAATATTTTTTGTGACGGCAATGTGGCAGTATTGCCTCGCCATAATAAGTGCGGTCTCAAAAGGTTGTTGCGGTAGCAATGGTCTATCTCAAATAGTATTTTCGACAGCAAGACCCTGCCGTTAATAAGTTGTCACAAAAAATCTGACACTTTTGTTTTTATCACGATGGCAAAAATGCTGCCTCAAATACCATATTTGGAGGTCATAAAAAATAGAAGATATATTTATAATAGTAACGATGCCGCCACAAAAAAATGTAATCATTATGGATCATTGGTAACCAATGTTATATACCTTGTGCATATATACATTCCGTACAACTTTTTTATTTGGGAGTGGGAGGGGGAGGTGGGAACGTATTTCAAGTCAAAGGTACTTATTAACAAAAGATTTTAGAAAACGTATTTTCTTACAATTAAGTTGTTTAAAAGGTTACTACTCACAATTTTCCGTTAAATTTGTGATTGATCTAACCAATTAACCCAATGACTCATTGACCAATTCTTTTGTCAGGTCAATGCTAGGGCCGAATTACTAACTATGCTTTAAACGGGCAACTATATTGTGAAGATCATTTAAGCCTTATTAGGTATTAGGAATAACCCATGTCTAAAGTCACGGTAAAATATAAATAATTTTGAAAGAGATTGNGGTATTAGGAATAACCCATGTCTAAAGTCACGGTAAAATATAAATAATTTTGAAAGAGATTGTTTGTGGCCGGTAGATAAATCTATTTAAGACCGTCAGAAAGACTTATTAAAGTCTATCCTATTTTATATTATAGATAACGAAAAAACCTTGAAANGATAAATCTATTTAAGACCGTCAGATAGACTTATTAAAGTCTATCCTATTTTATATTATAGATAACGAAAAAACCTTGAAAGGTCGCATTTTACTCATCAGCCAACATACCAAGTTAATCAAGACTCATATTGCAATGTACCACATAGCAACAACCATGCCAAGTTAATCAAGACTCATATTGCAATGTACCAAATAGCAACAACCAGAGGAAAATAAAGTTTCTCTATTGAAGAACACACACATATAACCTTAAATTCACCAAAAAAAAAATATATATATATATATATATATATATGTGTGTGTGATAAAATAAATGAGAAATGTTCTGGACGAATGGGTATAAATATCTCTAAATTGTTACGTGACTTACAAACTTATAAAAAAGGGTGGCTCAATCTATGAGACTTTCGCCACTGACTTACAAATTTATATAAAGAAACGAAATCAATAATTCTCGTCGAGCATAAAATCTAAAAAGAGAAAAATAAAAACAAAAGTTTACATGAAATAAAAAAATCTAATTATTCTGCACCAAAAAAATATATTCCTATTTAAATTCTAATTAAAACCCAAAAAACTGTTTCCTAAGAATGTGATGTTCTTTTGCTTTTTTGTCATTGGCAAAGTGGAGAGACCCTCTCTGTGCTTGGTAGTCTGACGTTTTGGCATGAAGCTTTTGCTTTTGTCTCTCCTTCACGGACTGGATTTACATTCTGCAACACAATGCCATTACATGGGAAGGTCGTGCTACAGTCAAGTTTAACAGCCACCTCTGAAGCACTGGTTCCTTTGATGTTCTTGTACACCACATTCGTTACTTGCACAGCTTAGTGCTGAAATCAAATACAGATCATAGACTTAGAGGATAAGTCTACGGTACTCACAAAAAAATATATAAAAAAAAAATACGGGTGTTATAGCGAAATATGACTATTCAGAAAAAATGATCACGATTTAACTGGATTAGATGTGAAGATAGGGTACAAAAAAGTTATATTNATATATAAAAAAAAAATACGGGTGTTATAGCGAAATATGACTATTCAGAAAAAATGATCACGATTTAACTGGATTAGATGTGAAGATAGGGTACAAAAAAGTTATATTCCATATCATAACCAGATTTGTTAGTTAAGATACGGTACGAAAGAGATGCAGTTGACAGAACGAGTGTCTATGATTAGGGTGGTGGTGATTAGTGGTGTCAGAATATGATACTACCTATCAACAAGACACGAAATAACAGGACTTGGGTCTTGCTTAATAAATACACGACACAATTAATAGACGAATTGGGTATGGGTGAATCCAATCAAAAAAACTACACGATTTGTGTAAATATCAGTTGTACACGATCATACACAATATCAACCCGATATGACATGATTCGTTAAACACGAATTAATAAACAAATCGAGTATAGGTAGAGTACTTTTTAACACAAAACCATTAAGACCCGACACGATTGAAATGTCTAGTGGTGATAGAGTTTGAATTATTTATTACTTGTTCTGGACATGATTCCAGCTGATCACAATAGTTCTGATTTATAATTATGGGATTAGTCACATTGTGCATGATAATGTTTTGGAATTTGATGTTCTTTGCGTATCCAGATCCTCCCTGCATAGAAAATGAGATAAAAATGAACATTTAATTGATCATTGATGAAATGCAGAACTGTGAACTATGGGGCTTTCTTGTCATTTCACACATACAAGGGGTTTGATGTGTTATTTCATCCAAATTCAATGTTGTTAATGAGTTAGATATTTGGATAAATTATACTTGGGGCCCCTCAACTATACTCTTATTTCATATTATCCCCTCAACTAATGACACATAAAAACCTTCTGTCCGAAACATGAGACAAATTCCTGTAATTAAGGGACCAATGTGAAAAAAAACCCGATAGATGAGGGGATAAAAAGAGATTAGGACTATAGTTGAAGGTATAAAGTGTAATTTGTCCTCAGAGCCTATATGAAGAAGTTGTAAAATGACACTTACCTGCCAAGTCTTTATCCTTACTCCATTTGTGGTCCCCGAAATTCTTGCTCTGTCCACAACCACATCTGAAACCTCATCCTCTGCCTTATTTTTTCCTAAGCTTCCAATGCTGTGAAGAAACGTGAAAATAAATTTGTAAATAAACGAGATATATATATATATATATATATATATATAGAGAGAGAGAGAGAGAGAGAGAGATCACATGCTTTAAAAGTAGAAATTTTTTTGATTATTAATAAGTTGGATGGATTTAGAATTGGAGACCTCATTCCATGGCCTGGTCCACATATGATATCCGTTGCTCGAACATTTTTTAGACCCACTCACAATGGAAATACAATCATCATCTGCAAAAATAGTTAGAAAAACAAAAAGGTCAAAAAAATCCCATTTTTTCCTCAAAATTTTCTAATTTATTACAAATAAGAAACCGTGACGTGTTAAAAAACACCAATTCTGACTTTTTTTAACACATTTTCATTATCAACTGTTGTGGATTATTTGATTAGTAGTTTTTACTAATCATCCAATGGTTATGAACTTACGATTATGCCACATTAGTTGATAAGGAAAAATTGGTAAAAACAATATTAACTTACAAAAAAGGCTATGATACCACAAGGTTACTTTTTCGTACTGTATCATAAGTTATGACTCAATCAAGTGAGATTATGACTCAAATAGATGAGATTACAACTCATGTGGTTGCTTGGGATCAACCACAATGAGTTATATTGTTATGACACCGAATCTGGTATAAACCACAATCATTCTCCTAATCTATTAGTGTAACATGGGTAAAATACAGTAATAGAACTAAGAATTCATGCTTGCTTGGCTCCTTTCCTTTACCTGTTCTGTTGAGAGAGCACGTAATCTGAATATTTTGAGTTCTAGTGACATGAATTTCATCAGTGTTAGGACTATTCTCTGGTGCAATTACTTTGAGATTTGAAGCTTTGACATTCACACAATCTTGAAAAGTTAGATGCATTTGTTGTGCATTTTTAATCCTTATGTTGGCTACTCTCAAATTTATGCAATTGTCGAAGGTCACAGCCTGCAAAAAAAGTTCAAAAACTCTTAAAATCCTGAAATTAAACACTAGATTTTGTTCATGTTAATTCTTTGTAAAGCTTGGTAGAAGAGCCGCAGCCTTACCGTTGGTGCACCCACGCAAGGCTGCATAAAAAACAATGGAAAAATATGTCAAATATTAGTCAACTTGTAGGTATATAAATATAATAAAAAAAAAGGGTAATAGACAACGGGAAATCATCTCAACCACATGTCTTTTTTACCATGCTAATGGAGAGTCCACCCAAGTAGAGGGATTAACTCGGGCTTAATCCAACTTTTAAAATTTGCTACCCAAACTTGAATTTAACTCTAAACATTTATCTAATTTGAACTTGGGTTGAACCCGGATTATACAATTTAGTTTGAAATCAAGTTCAAGTTGGGGTTTGAATTTCTAGTTACACAATTCAGGGCCAAAATTTGGGGACAGACTGAATCCAATAAATTTAGGCGTGGACCAAAAAATTTGAGACCTCAACTTAAGTACTGCTCGAATTAAAATTGAGCTAGGATTTTTTGACTGAAGACCAACTTTAGTATTTAAAATCTCTATCCAAGTATTCTATATTTGAAGTTGGATTCAGGTCAATTTGTCCGACTTACACCTCTAATGATTGTAATAAAAAGCTCGGATGCACAGAATCACCTACTAAGTATTCAATTAGAGAATTTTGTCACCAATACTTACGAGGCTTTTGTTGATTTTGCAAGAGTTTCGCCACCATGGCCTTCCATTTCCATTGATGGTCCCACCACCTTCAACTATGAAGTTGTTCATTTTTTCAAACACAATCCATTGTCTTGGGCTTTCCTTGTAATCAGATCTGCGAGGAGAAGCTTTGATTGTTCCATGGACCTAATTAAGATTACCCAAAAAAAATAAAAAATAAAAAATTATATGAAATTCTAATAAAGAGTTAGCAAAAGCCANGATCGGCGTATTTCTCGATCTTTGATTTGGTAGTGGCTTTAATGTATTTGATGAAGACGAGGGCTAGATCAACATAATTCTCGTTTTTTGATTTGATGATGACTTTGGTAGATTTGTTGAAAACTAGGGCTTGATTGGCGTGATCCTTGATTTTCAATTGATGACGTCTTTGGTGGATTTATTGAAGACGAGAATCGGATTGACATGATTTTCGTTCTTTGATCTTTGATGGATTTGTTGAAAACTAAGATTAGATTGATGTAGTTCTTCTTCTTTGATTTGATAATGGGTTTGGTTGACCTTTTCCCTGTGCTTTATATTGAATTACTTCAAAATAATTTGAATCTCTTGAAGGACCTTGGTGGTGTGCTTTTATTCTCAGATATGGACTTGAAAGACTTTAGTTAGAGGGAGACTCCGATAGAGTTTCACCGCTGATCCTCCCTTCTTCACTTGAGATGAATTGGGACATAGCTTTCTTCATCTTCCTTTCTCCTCAGTTTCTTCTCCTTGGCTTCTCGTTCTTGCCCTCCTCTCCTTGACCCTTTTTCCTTGGCCCCTCTTTTGCTTCTCACAGATCCCTATTTATAGGGCTAGGAGTAATTATCTATATACGGATATTTTACTTGAATACCCTTGTATGAATATAGACTTTAAAAAGTAGACCACCCATATTAATTTAAATTTATGGGTTTTAATTGATTTATGTTATTTGAGCTTGTGAAATTTAGGTTCAACACAATTTAATTTGAGAAGCCTAAATAATTAAAATTAGGCTTGTATTATTTGGGCTGTAGAATTTAGGTCTAACTCAAACCTATTTAATTAACTTTTGACTTGTATTATTTGAGCTTATGGAATTTAAGTCCAACCCAATTTAATTTATCTAAAAGATTTGAGCCCACTAATAAATATAATTATATTTGTAAATTTTTTAATGTCTACACACATATCGAACATAACGCGGATAACTCATGACCCAAACTATTTTATATGTTATATTATAAAGTGAGAATTGTTGAAAACTATAAATTTTGTACTAAATTTGTAAATAAATTCAGGCATGTACGCTTTAAAGCGTGAAGTCCAGCTCAATTGAATTTTTTTGTCGTCTAATCCAAACTAATTTTTCTCTTTTTTAAATGACAATGTTACCCTTTGTGTCTTGCAATTTGCTCAACCAAAGCCGAACAAGAGTCATTATCTTTCTCATAGGTAAATCCAGTTTCTTCCATAAAAACTCAACACCAACCACCACCAATAGTAAACTATACAAAGTGAATTAAACGGCAAAGAACTTAAAAATTCAGCTATTCTTTTGTCCACAGTATATAACAAAACATATTGAGTTTTTTAGTTCACTGTCGTAAAGTTCACCATTGTGGAGTTCACTTGCTGCATATTTTATTAATCTTTCCCTTTTAAAGTGTTCAAAGTGGACCTCTTACCTTAAAAGTGCACGATTTTATTCCTGTCACCGCAAACTAAAAAAATAATCCGTTGAANTTAAAAATTCAGCTATTCTTTTGTCCACAGTATATAACAAAACATATTGAGTTTTTTAGTTCACTATCGTAAAGTTCACCATTGTGGAGTTCACTAGCTGCATATTTTATTAATCTTTCCCTTTAAAAGTGCACGATTTTATTCCTGTCACCGCAAACTAAAAAAATAATCCGTTGAACTGGTGGAGTCCCTCAAAAGCTCGAACACAAAACATCCAATAGTTGGCCAACGTGACGTTAGAAACTCGTTATGCTTGTCATGTTTTATAAACAAAAATTACAAGTGGTCTTATAACTGTCTGTAACCGAAGTTATGGATCAAAGATTGACTTTACAAGCTTCCTCAACCTTTGTTTTGGCAAATTGACCTGGGAAAAAAAAATAATTGTTGAAAAAATCTCTCATATTCAAAGTTTGAATGCCAATATATATTATATATATGGTTGAATGAGTAANACCCTTTGTTTTGGCAAATTGACCTGGGAAAAAAAAATAATTGTTGAAAAAATGTCTCATATTCAAAGTTTGAATGCCAATATATATTATATATATGGTTGAATGAGTAAACCCAAATTCAACCACAGTATTTGTATGGAAATCCAACATTAAAAACCAAGTTTTTTTTTAATGTTTATGGAGATTTGCACTAAACTAGAGCAGCAATGGGTTGGCGAACAAGATGGGTTGAAATCCATTTCGATTTGTTCAATAATTTTTTGAGTTAAGATACTGTGAATTAAAGTGGATTCAATTATACTTAAATGGGTCTCTTATGAATACAGGATAGATGATTTAGTTCTAAAGCATTGTGAATTCTCAACGACGGGTGTTGTGTCATACATCAAAAGTATTTAAGAGGAATTTTTTTTTTTTTTACACAGTACCTTTAATAAATTAAAAGTGTTGGAATGTGACATTTCTCTTAACTTCTGTTATTTTGTTCGTAAACAATCTCTCTATTGACACATTGTAATAAACTTTGTGTGTAAAAAAATAACAGAATCTAAGAGAAGAGTCACATTGTAATACTTTTAATACATTAAAGGTGTAATAATAAAGACACGAGTGTATATTATAAAAGTCCTCATTAGTGTGTGTTTATAAGTTTTTATCCACGTTTCATTTGTGACATACTTAGCTTAGTGCCATTGTGTCATCAAAAGCTCAAACACACGGCATCAAAAGTTAGGAAACGTGGCATTTGAAAGACATTCTACCATCTGGGTTGAATTCAAGATTGACGTTAGTGGAGGTCTGGAGCAAAGATTTGCTTTCCATGCTTCCTCATTCTAATCAAATTGACTGGAGTATTGAATTGAGATTTCCTTAAATATATTTTTAATGATAAATTACTTATTGTGAATTTAAGTGTAACACATTATTTATAAAAAAATCGACCTCCATTAAGATTGATAATCGAGCCGAGATTGTCGAACTTGTTTTTCTAAATGAACATTAAAAATTGTTTAAATTCGACTTGTTTAGATAATGAAACAAGCCCAAGCTCAAACCAAAAACCAAAAAAATCAAGCCTTATGTCCCAGTCATTTGGGGTTAGCTATATGAGTTCGTCTTTGTTATTCATTTCGATCATGTGCTATACACTCATTTAAGTTAAATATTTTTATATATTTTATTATTATTTTGTTCAATGTTAATTTCGGTCTACCTCTACTTCTAGTACCATAAAGAGATATTATCTCACTTTTTTGAACCGATGCTTCTATCGGCATCCGTTAAACATGACCAAATCATTTTAATTTATTTGCTCTTAATTTATCTTCAATTGGAGCTACTTGTGCTATTCTCTAATACGGTCATTTTGTATCCAATCATTTTTAATTTTTTCACACATCTATCTTAGTATTCTCATCTCCGCNATCAAATATATAAATTTGATGTTAATTTAATAATTACGATAAAATTATATCATTAAATCGACATATTAAATTAAATTACCATTAGTGTGTATTAATTATGGGGTTTATACATAGGAACATTAAAATAAATCCACGTTTAATTTGTGACATACTTAGCTTAGTGCCATTGTGTNACCATTAGTGTGTATTAATTATGGGGTTTATACATAGGAACATTAAAATAAATCCACGTTTAATTTGTGACATACTTAGCTTAGTGCCATTGTGTCGTCAAAAGCTAAAACACACCGCGTCAAAAGTTAGGCAACGTGGCGTCAGAAAGGCGTTGTACTTTTGTTGTTTTATAAACCGACAAGTGGGCTTATAACTGTCTGTTAACGACCATCTGGGTTGAATTCAAGATTGACGTTAGTGGAGGGTTCCGGAGCAAAGAATGACTTTTAAAGCAGTGTCTTTTTTATTACTTGTAATTTTTTATCTTATCCGATTTTATTTGATCTTATTGATCGGTTAGTTAAAAAAATTAGATAGAAATGTGCAAGATTTTTTTGTAAAATCTGAGTAAATTTGAATTTTTTATGAAAAATGATAAAACGGTAAATTGTCACTATAGTACGAATTGAGAACTCATATTTTTCTAAAGCTCAGATGACGAAACGGATCTCATTGTTGTACTCGTCTCGCAAAATCAAGTTACCTAAACAAATTTCGCAGAATTCCGAGATAGTTGAATTTTTTCTATTTTATGAGACGATCGGGTTTCAGGTGACCCAAAAATAAAATTTTTAATAAAATTTCAAAAGTAGGAAAATAATTTTTTAANGCAGAATTCCGAGATAGTTGAATTTTTTCCATTTTATGAGGCGGTCGGGTCTTAGGTGACCCAAAAATAAAATTTTTAATAAAATTTCAAAAGTAGAAAAATAATTTTTTTTAAATTCATATAAAATATTTTGAATTTGAATCGAAATGAAATTTAATTATTTTAGGGCGAAACAAATCTGGGAATGGGGGAGACGCGTGGCGCTACGTGGACCAAGCGTTAAAAGGTATAAATAAGAACAAAAATCTGATTTTTTGGACGAAATACTCTGCTATATTCCGGTGGGTTAACGTGAAGAAAATAAGAGAAAAAAAAAAGAGATTTTAAGGCTTTTCGCTACGATCTACGCCTCTCTGTCTCTCGAATCAACTCGAGTTAAGAATTAAAATCGATTTCCTCGATGAGAGCTACATTTATGTACCAAAAAGAACAAATTTCACTGAAGTATGGAAGACGGAATTTTGGAGAAATTAAGGTTTGAGCTTGGGGTGTATTCTTGGAGTTTACCAACGTTCTTTTAGGCTTCAAGATATAGGATTTTCATCCTACTTAGATTTATTTTCAACTTAGGATGATTGTATGAATTGGGTAGGTTGTTAGATTTGATTTAACAAATGTCTATTGTATTTGAAATGTAAAATAAATATTAAAAATGGGTAGAATAAATCTATCTTGACTTGAATACATAAGAATTGATAAATTGTGATTTCTTGGAATTTTGATAATTGGATATGTGGAAATTACTAAATGTAATTTTTTTTTTTTATATGATAATTATGAGCATTTTTATGTGATAACATGATTTGGTACTTTGAAGATGTTTGACTAAATGCCTATGTGAAAATTAAGTGTGTTATTGTATAGAATATGTATGACATGCTTGGAAAAAATTGTTATTAAATATGAATGTTGGTATATACTTATGATATATTGGCATTGTGATGGCTTTATGGAAGTTATATGTTTTTGATACAATTTGTCATGAAGATTTTGAATGTGGTTAAATTAGCCCATATGACATCCATTACATATATGGAGCATGATATTGATATTGCAATGATTCATTACATTGTATATGTACGGAGATATAGCATTTGGTGGGTGTGTGAGCATGATTTAATCAAACACTATTCTTGGTGGATGATATTTGGGCTCGAGAAAAATTGAATCAAACATTCGACTGAGTCACATAATTTGCATGAAAAACTTGTGTCGAGTATAGCAAGCAGGGCTAAATTCGCCCTTGGGTGCAAGACCCGATTACTTGATTCATACACTCCTCTGTGGTAAAATTTTAGAAAGTGTATCGGATACCAAAACTCTGCTATCCAACAAAGACGCATGATTTTATTTTATAAAATAGTCATTCGATGTGTAACGTCTGTAAGTGGCGAGTCAAAAGAGGTTGGCACACGTGTCCATGCCAGTTAAGTAGATAAGATTGAAGGAACTTGAGCAACCAGTTAACGAAAGGACAAACTAGTTGGGCAGAAGGTAGGTGAAAAATGCTCTCACCAGCCATAAAATCATCTTCTGCAGTGGGTATATATAACATAGTGCTCGGGCAAGTCGAGCTACCCGCCGCGACCTCCTACCACTCGTGCTAACCCACAATTGTCTCGACCGCAACGATACCAATGGTTGTTAACGGCGAGTCATGCGTCCCAACATTAATCAAGTATAAGTGATGCTTCCCCAAACGTAACTTAGACGTGGCCTTGAGGAAGGTGTGATAGTCAAGGTGAGAGAGGGCTCTCAAGGTCCATGATTGCGACTGGTCACCGTGGGACCATGACCTCGAGAGGACCATGCCCGCGATACCCCTAACGCGCTCCAACTCGGGGTCCTTCTTTCTCTCTCTAGACCCTTCCTCGAGACTTTTGTCGAAGTGCTCGGTAGAGGAAACCCACATAGTTTCAGTTTTTTAGCCACCAATCTACATGTCTCATCTTCCCATATGCTGATCCGGGCCAATAACTCCAGTTACTTTAGGAGTCTCTCTGGATCGCAGTCAAGCACATTTCAGTGGGTAGTGAGTCATACACTGGGAGGCCTGCTCGAGCAGACTAAACCTTCGAGACTCTGCCCCAGGAAGAGGTTAACAATCATGCTCGTCCACCCTCATTGCTCAGATCTCCCTTCAGGAAGATCATATTTCCATGTCCCTAGGTGGGGACATCTCCTTTTAGTCCAGTGGACTAGTCGAGCAATAGTGTCCAATAGATTGAGGATACCACTATCGCAGTGGGGGAGACGAGTTTCGCCGAGGTTGCCCCCACACTTCTGCGATTCCATTTCTGTCCAACCTTGGAGAAAGGTCCATTTTGCCACTTTCAATGCGATGGAGATATATCTCACGGTATTGTGCTTGAGAGCGTCGCCCTTGTCACTGTTATCTATACCAGTCCAGCTAAACTCTGTTGGGCGCCATTTCCATATTAACTGATAATTGTTGCCACTTGCCCTGTTATGATGAAGACATGTGTCTTGAAGTTTTTCGAGTACTACAACGTCCAACAAAGACACATGATTTTATTTTATAACAAAAACACATGGTTTAATTTAAAAATATCATTGGACGTATATCATCAATGGCGAATTTATACACATTGGCATTGCATTGTGTTATGTTGTGAGAGCCGGAGAGGACTCGGGTTGAAGTGCATGAGTGAGTCTCATCTCATTTCATAGCATGACATGGTGATTTCTAACATTGAATTGCATATTCTTGATTAGAATGGTTGTTGCTTGTTGAATGTTGCTTGTGGACATTTCATATGCACTTAGGTTGGGGAGTGACCTCTTTAGGAGATACCCTATTGAGTGTGACTCACTATTTATGGGAAAATATTTTAGGTGCGGGCTATAAATCGGTAGACAGCTCTCGTATTTGAGGTCTCAAGAATGAAGAAAAGTCGACTTGTGACTTTTAAATTCACGTTTTGTAAAACTATTGTGAAAAAAACTATGTTTTTGTAAAACATTCGCTAAGTTAGTTTTTGGGCATGTAATATATGTAAAAGAATTGTAATCGAACTCATATTGACTATTTTTAATGTAACATTACATGTTGTTATATAAATATGGATAAATGGATCAGTGTGGTCAATGTTTACTCATAAATGGACCTAGTATGGTCAACATTTACTTATAAATAGACCCGGTGTGGTCAATGTTGTATGATTGTACAGGTTGTGTTTTTGAATAGAGTTTCATGTATGAATGAGACTCTACCCAAATTTTGTTAAATTATGAACCCTGGTATATGTGATATAATGGTGTGATATCGAGTTACACGATATCCACGGGTATTCTGCAGGTTGATGGGTGATCAACGAGTTGGCAAAGGATCTCCAGTTTTTGGGTTGTCACATTTTTTGTCTTCCGATTAAATTGGGTACCAATGCAAAATAGCCATCAAATTTATGTGTTCCTACCCTACCCTACCCGTATATATAATAAAAACCCTAATTCCCTAATGCCTTGTTGCCTGTTTCGCCTCCAGCCTCCTCATCTCGCCTCCCTCACCTCTTTCGCTCTCTCTTTGAACAATTGTGATGTATTGATATTTATGTCTTAAACTTTCTTGTATTTTATTATAATTGTTATTGTAATTGTTTTAGATTTTAGCGTTATTGGTTTATTGTGTTGTTAAATTGATGCAGATTACTTAATTGAATTGTTAAAATAATTCAAAAATTAATAACCACAAAACATGTTCATCCGATTTTCTACCCGATTAATTTGGACAAAAATATTCTTTCGCAAAGTATCGCATAAGAAGATGAAAGACCATATTTCCTACCCTACCCCTATTTCCAAGCTTCCTTGCTCTAATCAATTTGACTGGAGTATTGAATTGAGATTTCCTTAAATATATTTTTTAAATTATTTTTAATGATAAATTATTTATCGTGAATTTATGTGTAACACATTATTTATAAAAAGGTCCTCCTCTATTAGGATTGATAATTGAACCGAGTATTACGAGCTTGAGCTGAGACTGTAGAACTTTTTTTCTAAATGAACGTAAAAAATTATTCAAATTCGGCTCGTTTAGAAAATAAATCGAGTCCTAACTCAAACCAAAAACCAACTCAAACCAAGCTTTATCTCCCAATCATTTGGGGTCGATTCATTTCGATCATGCGCTATACGCTCATTTAAATTAAATATTTTCATATATTTTCTTATTATTTTATTTATTGTTAATTTAGATTTACCCTACTTCTAGTATCATTAACAAAGATTATCTCACTTTTTTGAATCGGTGTCTCTATCGGTCTTTGTTAAACATTATCAAACTATCTTAATCTATTTTCTCTTAATTTATCCTTAATTGGAGATACTCGTGTCATTTCTCTAATACAGTTATTTTGTATCCAATCCTTTCTAATTTTTCTACACATCTACCTTAGCATTCTCATCTCTGCTACACTCATTTGTTTTGCTATGTCATTTCCTAGTTGCCCAACATTCTCTCTCATACAACATTATTGTTCTTATAGCTATTCAACAAAACTTACCTTTCAATTTTATTAATATCCTTCTATCATATAATATACCAGAAGTTTTCCTCTACTTAAACCAACTGGTGTCGATTCTATAAGTTACATCATCTTCAATCTCTCCATCATTCTTAATGATTGACTCTAAATATCTAAATCGTTTATTGTTAGTATTTCTTGATTTTTAATCTTAATTTTTTCACTATGTGTACTACTTCTATTACTAAAATTACATTACATATCTTCAGTTTTACTTCAACTTATTTTAAACCCTTTCGACTCGAGTGTCTCTCTCCAAATTTTTTGTTTATTGTTAATCTTCTTTCAAGTTTCATCTACTAATACAATATCATCTACAAACACTGTGAGACATCATCTTTAATGTGCATAGTGAGTTCATCCATAATTAGAGCGAATAAATATTGACCTTGATCATTAGTGTAATTCCACCATGATAGAAAATTCTTTACTTTCTCACAAGCAAGACCTNGTGAGTTCATCCATAATTAGAGCGAATAAATATGGACCTTGATCATTAGTGTAATTCCACCATGATTGAAAATTCTTTACTTTCTCACACGCAAGACCCAATTGCAGTCATAGTCCCGTCATATATGTCTTTTATCACTTCAATATACTTATTCGTCACTCATTTTCTATTAAGTACCCTCCATATTACATTCATTGATCCACTGAAAGTTGTGAAATTCTTTTAATGAATGATAGAATTACATTACAGTATAACATTGCATAGTGACACTGTTGTTAGAAATGAGAGGAACTAGAACTGTTTAACAATAAAAATAATATGAAAAAAATGAATTTCAAAATTTGGATCAAGTCATTAAGGTGTAGTCCATATGGTATAATTTTGAATATCAAATATGTTCAATTCCCTAAAATATGAAACTATTAATATTATAAATCAAATCTCATAAAAAAAATGGGGCTGCCCAATTAACAGTCTTCAAATAAATCTGTCAATGATTACCTAAATACAATACATTTCAAGTTAAAAGGTACTTATCTACAAAAGATTTTAGATAATGTTTTTTCTCACAATTAAATAGTTTAAAAGGTACGTGTTTACAAATATTTATTAAATTTATGATCAGTCTAACCAGTTAATTCAATGACTCACTGACCAATTCTTTTGCCAGGTCAATGGTAGGGCCCAGATAACTAACTATGCCTTAAACGAGCAACTATATTGTGAAGATTATGTAAGCCTTGTTAGGTATAACTAAAAAACTTTGAAATGTCGAATTTTACTCATCAACCAACATGTCAAGTTAATCAAGACTCAGATTGCAATGTACCAAATAGCAACTACCAGAGGAAAATAAAGTTTCTATCGAAGAACACACAAATATAACCTTAAATTCACAAAAAAAAAAATGTACGATAAAATAAATGAGAAATATTCTTGATGAATGAGTATAAATATCTCTAAATCGTTATGTGACTTACAAACTTATAAAAAGGGCGGCTCAATCTACGAGACTATCGCCACTGACTTTCAAAATTTAATAAAGAAACGAAATCAATAATTCTCATCGAGCATGAAATCTAAAAAAACATAAACAAAAAAAAAACAAAAGTTTACATGAAATAAAAAAATCTAATTATTCTTCACTAAAAAAATATATTCCTATTTAAATTCTAATTGAAACCCAAAAAACTGTTTTCATAAGAAAGTGATGGATGTTCGTTTGCTTTTTTGTCATTGGCAAAGTGGAGAGACCCTCTCTGTGCTTGCTAGTCTGACGTTCTGGCACGAAGCTTTTGCTTTTGTCTCTCCTTCACGGACTAGATTTACATTCTGTAACACAATGCCATTACATGGGAAGGTCTTGCTACAGTCAAGTTTAACAGCCACCTCTGAAGCACTGGTTCCTCTGATGTTCTTGTACACCACATTATTTACTTGCACAGCTGAGGGCTGAAATCAAATACAGATCATAGAGTTAGAGGATAAGTCTACGGTACTCACAAAAAAAAAATAAAAAAATAAAAAATACAGTTGTTATAGCAAAATATGACTACTCAGAAAAAAATGGCCACGATTTAATTGGATTAGATGTGAAGATAGGGTACAAAAAAGCTATATTTTCGTACCCTAATCAGATTTGTTAGTTAAGATACGGTAGGAAAGAAATGCAGTTGGCAGAATGAGTGTCTATGATTAGGGTGGTGGTGATTAGTGGTATTAGAATATGATACGATCTCTCAAAAGTAATGAAATAACAGGGTTTGGGTCTTTCTTAATAAATACACGACACGATTAATAAACGAATCAGGTATGGATGAATCCAATAAAAAAAATACACGATTTGTGTATATATCGATTATACACGATTATACACAACGTAAACCCAATATAACTTGATTCTTTAGACACGAATTAATAAACGAATCGATTATAGGTCACGATTTAACACGAAACCATTAAAACTCTACACAATTGACAAGTTTAGTGGTGATAGAGTTTGAATTATTTATTACCTGTTCTGGGCATGATTCCGACTGATCACAATAGTTCTGATTTATAATTATGGGATTAGTCACATTGTGCATGATAATGTTTTGGAATTTGATGTTCTTTGCGTATCCAGATCCTCCCTGCATAGAAAATGAGATAAAAATGAACATTTAATTGATCATTGATGAAATGCAGAACTGTGAACTATGGGGCTTTCTTGTCATTTCACACATACAAGGGGTTTGATGTGTTATTTCATCCAAATTCAATGTTGTTAATGAGTTAGATATTTGGATAAATTATACTTGGGGCCCCTCAACTATACTCTTATTTCATATTATCCCCTCAACTAATGACACATAAAAACCTTCTGTCCGAAACATGAGACAAATTCCTGTAATTAAGGGACCAATGTGAAAAAAAAACCCGATAGATGAGGGGATAAAAAGAGATTAGGACTATAGTTGAAGGTATAAAGTGTAATTTGTCCTCAGAGCCTATATGAGGAAGTTGTAAAATGACACTTACCTGCCAAGTCTTTATCCTTACTCCATTTGTGGTCCCCGAAATTCTTGCTCTGTCCACAACCACATCTGAAACCTCATCCTCTGCCTTGTTTTTTCCTAAGCTTCCAATGCTGTGAAGAAACGTGTAAATAAATTTGTAAATAAATGAGATTACATGCTTTAAAAGTAGAAATTTTTTTGATTATTAATAAGTTGGATGGATTTAGAATTTGAGACCTGATTCCATGGCCTGGTCCACATATTATATCCGTTGCTCGAACATTTTTAGATCCACTCACAATGGAAATACAATCATCACCTGCAAAAATATTTAGAAATACAGAAAGGTCAAAAAAAATCTCATTTTCTCCTCAAAATTTTCTAATTTATTAGAAATAAGAAACCGTTACGTGTGTAAAAAAAATCAATTCTAACTTTTTTTAACACATTTTCATTTTCAACTGTTGTGGATTATTTGATTAATATTTTTACTAATCATCTAATGGTTATGAACTTATGACTATGCCACATTAGTTGTTAAGGAAAATTAGTAAAAATAATATCAACTTACAGAAAAAACTATGATGAGATTACAACTCATTTGGTAGCTTGGGATCAACCAAAATGAGTTATATTGTTACGACACCGAATCTAGTATAAACCACAATCTTTCTCCTAATCTATTAGTGTAACATTGGTAAAATACAGTAATAGAACTAAGAATTCATTCTTGCTTGGCTCCTCTCCTTTACCTGTTCTGATGAGAGAGCTCATAATCTGAATATTTTGGGTTCCAGTGACATGAATTCCATCAGTATTGGGACTCTTCTCTGGTGCGATTACTCTGAGATTTGAAGCTTTAACATTCACACAATCTTGAAAAGTTAGATGCATTTGTTGTGCATTTTTAATCCTTATGTTGGCCACTCTCAAATTTAGGCAATTGTCGAAGGTCACAGCCTGCAAAAAAAGGTTCAAAAACTCTTAAAATCCTGAAATTAAACACTAGATTTTGTTCATTTAGATTCTTTGTAAAGCTTGGTAGAAGAGCCACAGACTTACCGTTGGTGCACCCACGCAAGGCTGCATAAAAAAACATGGAAATATATGTCAAATATTAGTCAACTTGTAGATATATTTATAATAAAAAAAAGTGTAATAAATAACAAAAAATATTTTCAACCACGTGTGTTTTTTACCATGCTAATGGAGAGTCCACCCAAGTTGTGGGATTGACTTGGGCTTAATCGAACTTTCAAAATTTGCTATCCAAACCTAAATTTAACTCTAAACATTCATCTAATTTGAACTTGGGTTGAACCCGGATTATACAATTCAGTTTGAAATCAAGTTCAATTTGGGTTTGACTTCCATGCGATCCAACTTGATGTAAAATTTGAGTTCAATTGGGATTTGGGTCTCTAGTTACACAATTTAGGGCCAAAATTCGGGGGTGAGACTGAATGCAATAAATTTGTCCGAGTTACGCCTCTAATTATTGTAATGAAAAGCTTGGATGCACACAATCACCTACTAAGTATTCAATTAGAGAATTTGGTCACCAATACTTACGAGGCTTCTGTTGATTTTGCAGGAGTTTCGCCACCATGGCCTTCCATTTCCATTGATGGTCCCACCACCTTCAACTATGAAGTTGTTCATTTTTTCAAACACAATCCATTGTCTTGGGCTTTCCTTGTAGTCTGATCGGCGTGGAGAAGCTTTGATTGTTCCATGGACCTAATTAAGATTACCCAAAAAAATAAAAAAAATTTATATGAAATTCTAATAAAGAGTTAGCAAAAGCCATCATGTTTTGATTTCTTATCGCAAACTGACAGCAAAACGAAATAGAAAAACACAAAAACATGTGCGATTAACAATGTACGTTACCAATTGTTCTCAAAATGAAAGCAAAAGAACAATCAACCATGAATTGTTGTGCTCATGTAGTGCAATGGATGATTAAGTTAGAACGAAATTAAAAACAATGACCACAAGATTTTTCGAGAACCCGCAAAATTTTCTAGCTACTATTTTATGAATTCATGCATTACAAACTTACCATCATTGTAAGGACGGATTTGCAAGGACCTGGAAAAGTAATTGGCTTAAGATGATATATCCTGTTAGCCGGAATTACAAGAACAGCTACTCCTTCAAAAGAACAAGCCTCCTTCCAAGCTTTATTGAATGCCTGAAGGAAAAAAAATGAAAAATAAAATTTATAATTGAACATTAGGCATCGTTTGACAATGCTATTTTAAAATGTCTTTTATTTTTTGGGACAGATGACACTTTGTACCCTGGAAAATTATTAAAATTTTAATTTATATCTTAAAAAATTAAAATTCTCACATTGCACCCTTAATTAGACAAAAATATAGCAAGTGGTCCAAAACCTATTTTTCAATGCCTTTTTTGCTAGTTTTATTTATTATATTATCCTGTTTTAATACACAATTATTTGTATAATACCTAGTTTTGAGTAATTTACATTAAAATTTTCTACTTAATTTTATGAAAATGGAGCACATTGCTACTTCTTTATTTAATTGAGGGTGCATTTGTGAGAATTTTAATCATTCAGGGTGAAAACTAAAATTCAAAGATCCTTAAGTGTGAAAAGTGTCATTTACCATTATTTTTATTACGTAAAGTTTGTATTTATTTTTTTCATTTATTCTTTTTACTTATTTGAGTTTGCTTCTTTCCTTTTGAACTTATTCTTATGTACATATATTATTTATATTCTACCATGCATGTAAACCATTTTTGCAAATCGTAATTACCCATAATTTTTTTTGTTACGAAATTATTTTTTCTTAAAAAAAACTTTAAAAACCTTGTCAAACAGAACATAAACTATTGAAACGTACATAATACAAAAACAATTGTGTCAACAGCTAC
>CAUOFW020004891.1:109291-125160 GCA_963454935.2 Ilex paraguariensis | reverse complement strand
TGTCGTCCTTTGTCCGGGTCCGTTTTCATCCCGAAACGATTAAATTTCGTACCGATTTAAACTCAAAATATTTTATATGAACTTTATTTAAAATATTTTTCAAATTTTCAAATTTTTATAAAAATTTCATTTTTTGGGGTCATCGAACACCCGTCACCTCGAAAAATGTGAAAAATCAGACTATCTCAGAATTTGACGAAATTTGTCTGGGTAACTAGATTTCGTGAGAAGAATCCAACGGTGAGGTCCGTTTCATCATCCGAGGTCTATAAAAATANGACGAAATTTGTCTGGGTAACTAGATTTCGTGAGAAGAATCCAACGGTGAGGTCCGTTTCATCATCCGAGGTCTATAAAAATATCAGTTTTTTTTTTAACCCACACTATAATGACAAATTACCATTTTGCCGTTTTTTTTCAGAAAAAGTTAAAATTTTTCCCGGGTTTCACATGGAGCATTAACTTCCTCAGCTTCTGAGCTTGCCCCTGAAGGCACTGAGGTACCTCTTTCTACTGTTGAGGTCCTAGCACAAGGGGTTTCCCTTGTTCCAACTACTTCTGCAGTCCTTGTCCCTAATCCTACCGCTGGAGTTGTTGATCTGTCCCTTGCTCTTGTTGATGCTTCTGTTAGTGTTCCCGTTTCTAGTGATGCCCCTACTAACCTCGAGGCTCAGGCTTCTGGGTTGACTTTGCCCCCAGTTGGAGATAAGGTCCCTGCCCTTGTTCTTGTTCTACCTGAGGTTCTCCTATCTTCACTTGCTCATGATTCTTCTATGGTTTCTACCTCTGAGCTACTAGATGCTTCTTCTGCTCCTTCCTTAGAGACTTAGGACTTTTTGAGGGACTTCTGTTGTTGTCCCCCCCCCCCTTTTTAACTNTGCTCCTTCCTTAGAGACTTAGGACTTTTTGAGGGACTTCTGTTGTTGTCCCCCCCCCCCTTTTTAACTCTGCTTCCTTTGGAAAATGTAAATATACATAGCCTTTTTGAATTGTTGTATTTATGTTTGTTGTGATGTTGTGGGGAACGATACGAAAGATAAGGGGAACTGGGGAATGAAGCTCCTCCTGAATCAAGTTCTTGAAGTAGACTTGCCAAGTTTAGAGAAACTGGATAGCTGAAGAGCTAAAGAACTGTTGAGTTGAATGACTGAGGTCTTAACCTTGGAGAGCTCGTTCTTATGAACTGAGAAGCCTGTGAGCTACTGAGCTCTGTTAGGCTAGGCTAAAGATCTTTTGGCTTGAGGTTACACTCGCATAGAATTGTGTTGCTTATGTTATGAGGTCTTCCTAAACTGAGCCAAGCTTGTAGAGTTGAGCTAGCAGAGCTGAACACCAACTTTCTCATTGTTGCGCGTGCCCACCTACTTTCCAAACACATAACTACCACCATAATTTTGGATGTTTGAGGGATTGACTTTTCGCCTTCATGCGTTTCTTGGTTCCTTAAACTCAAAATTTCTTGAGGTTTCCATAAATCTTCGGACTTCCTATTGGTTACAAATCTTGGAGTTTCTTATTGACAGCAATTCTTGCTTGCAAATCTTGGGTTTNAAAATTTCTTGAGGTTTCCATAAATCTTCGGACTTCCTATTGGTTACAAATCTTGGAGTTTCTTATTGACAGCAATTCTTGCTTGCAAATCTTGGGTTTATTTGTTTCTAGTAATTCTTGCGATCTCTATCTTTTCCTTTGTTTCTGATGGCTGTCTCTCTTTCTTCTTTGTTCAAGCAACAAGCTTCCACTGGAATCGACTTGAGGTGGCATTCCAATTCTTAGTTCCTTCAATAGTAACCTCTTCGGAGTTGGAAGGAATCAAGAGACGATTTCTTCTTCCTACAGACTTATCCCCCTGAATCCCAACTTCTAACGAGCCTTGTAACTTCCTTTCTCAAGGGGAGATTTGCTTCTTTGAAAGTGCCTTGGAGATGAGCCTTTGTTTCTCCATCTATCCTTCCATTGGGTGGATTCTTGCCTTCTATGATTTGTGCCCCTCTCGTCTCTCTACTCGAGGGTGGGGTGTAATGATCAATTTTTTTTTTCTGGCATCTATAAGGCAACAATGAGTTTCCTACTATTGTCGAGTTCCCTTATTTTTATGAGCTTGAAGAGGATGAGCTCCCTTGTTTTAGTTGCTTCAAATGGAGGCGCTTCTTCGAGCCCCCGCTAGTCCTTGATATTCCTTCCCCTCCTGAAGGATGAGCCCAACGCTTTTTTCTTTGCCTCCAAAGACTCTTGGAGGTCTAATGAGCAATGCTGCTCTCCGTCTAGGATTCCTCGCTCTTGGGAGTGTTTTTCTTACAAAGGTAGAGGTTTAGATATCTACTCTGCTAGATTCATGATAATTGGCTCTTATCATGCTTTTGTTGTGTATGTGCGCCTAGTTTGACTCTGATAAAGCTGTTGAGAGTTAACTGGGTGGCTCATGTTGAGCTTGTTACTCCGCAAAACTTCTTTTTCTTTAGCGTTGTAGCTGCTGCTTTAGAATTTGCCTCCTTCCCTCATTCTCCTGATTCTTCTCATGTTGAGACAAATGAGGACGAGGACACTGCTATCTCTTCGAAGAAGCGTAAGAGGAGCGACTCTTAATCGTCTAGCTCTTCCTCTCAGTCATCTTGCTCTTCCTTTGGTGACATTTCATTTTCTACTACTGTGATGAAGCTTTCTAAGATGCTCGCGGAGGTGGAGAAGGAATGCGATAAGATGAATGAGGAGAATGCTCATTTGCAAGCTGTTAATGCTCTCCTGGAAGAAAAGATTGCTGAGCTGAAGAGGAAATTTGGGGGAAACTAGGATTTTTCCTCTTTTTCTTGTATCCCATTATGTTGATGAATAAAAAAAATTTCTGTGCTTTACTTTTTGCAATTTTCTTCTGTTGGCTGTTATGTTTGCGAGCTCATGAGCTGTAGAGCTTAATGCTAATTTATGAGCTGAAGAGTTCATCGTTTATTTATGAGTTGAAGAGCATATATTTAATTTATGAGCTGAAAGAGCTCATCGTTTATTTATGAGCTGAAGAGCTCATCGTTAGCTTTTTAGCTACAAATGGAATCTTGCTAGGATGAGCTAAAACTTGTTATTTTATTGAAGATAGCCTTCTTTACAGGAATTTATTGAAAAAATCTCTTCAAATGTTCTACATTCCAAGAGTGTGGCAGCACTCCTTCTTCCGTTTGTAACTCGTAGTTCCCAAGTCTGATTATCTTTGAGATAATGTAAAACCTTCCCAGTTGGGACCTAAATTTTCATGAGAGAGGTCCTTTCTTGCAGGTAGGAGTTTTCTAAGTACTATATCTCCAACTTTAAAACTCCTGTGTCTGACCCTCCAATTGTAGTATCTTGTTGTCTTCCTCTAGTAACTCTTGATGCGATGAAAAACTCTGTCTCTCTTTTCATCCAAGAGATCGAGATTCAATAGAATTGACTCATCATTGTACTCGGGCTCTGAGAATCTAGCCCTGGGGGATGGGATACCAACCTCTACAGGTGCCACTGCCTCAGTTTCAAATGCCAAAGCGAATGGTGTTTCCTGAGTGGTTGATCTGACAGTTGTTCTGTAAGCACAACACTTCTGGGATGTATTCCACCCATTTCCCTTTCAGAGCTTCTACGTTGGTTTTCAAGGCTACCTTTATGGTTCGAATGGTTACCTCTGTCTGTCCATTAGATTGTGGATGAGCTGGAGTAGAGAAGTAATTCTTTATTCCTAGTTCTGCACATAACTTTTTGAACTTGGGATTGTCAAATTGTTTTCCATTGTCGGAGACGATTGCTCTAGGAATTCCAAACCTGTAGATTATAGATTTCCACATGAAGTTTTGAACCTTCTGTTTTGTGATTGTTGCCAAGGGCTCCACCTCTGCTCATTTGGGTGAAGTAATCCACCCCAATTATGGAAAAATTACACTGTCCAGTTTTAGTGGGAAGGAGTCCAAGTATGTCTAGACCCCATTATTGGAATGGCCAATGGCTCACCACCGAGGTTAGGAGCTCTGGTGGACAATAAGGGACGTTAGCGTGTACCTGAAAGACCTTACATTTTTTAACCAAATTTGTGGAGTCTTTGAACATTGTGGCCCAGTAGTATCCCTGTCTCAGTGCTTTTCCTGTCAGAGCTCGAGCTCCGATATGGTTACCGTAAACTCCCTCGAGTATGTAATTAGCATCCTCGTCTCCCACACATTTAAGGAGAGGTGCTGAAAAACCTCGTTTATACAGGTTCCCTTGTAGGATTATGAATCTGACTGGCCTGACTCTTAGCTTCGCGGCCTCTTTGGGGTCTTCCGGCAAGGTTTTATTTTGAAGATACTCTCTAACTAGGTCCATCTAGCTCGACGGGACCAATACAGGGAGAACTTCTTCATTCTCATGGCTTACAGATGATTCTGCTAGGTGCTCTACTGGTATTAACCTATCCAAGCTTTCTTGGGAGGCTGTAGCTAACCTTGTCAAAGTGTCTGGTCGTGAATTCTCAGCTCTAAGGACATGTTTGATTTTAACTTGCACAAATTTCTTAATTAATTCTTGCACCTTTTTGAGGTAGATGATCATTTTTTCTCCCTTGGCCTCATAAATTTCTTCTATCTATTTCTCCATGAACTAGGAGTCACTGTAAATTTTGAGCTATTCTACCTCCATCGAGTGAGCCAAAATGAGTTCAGTCGTGATAGCTTCATACTCTGTCTCATTTTCTGAGGGCATACTCGACGTCTATTCCATCTAGGGAGGTTAGAATCAACCTTGCACAGCTTCCTTGAGCATTGGTAGCTTCATCTACTGAAAGCTTTCAGGTGGGGAGGTCAGGTAACAACTGTGTTGCCTTTATAGGAGCTTCTGTAGTGAATTCTATGATGAAATCTACCCTTTGATTGCTATTCTAGGTTTATACCTGATATCAAACTCACTGAGCTCTATAGTNATGAAATCTACCCTTTGATTGCTATTCTAGGTTTATACCTGATATCAAACTCACTGAGCTCTATAGTCCATTTGTCCAAAAACTCTGGTTTATGCAATACCTGCTTCATTGGCTGATCTGTTGGGATCTCAATGGTATGAGCCTAGAAGTATGGTCTAAGCCTTCTTGTAGCTGTAACTAGAGCCAAGACAGGCTTCTCCATCTTTGGATATCTCTCATCTTCCTCCCTCAGAGCTCTACTACAGTAATACACTGGCTGCTGAGCTCTGTCTCGGCTGCTGAGCTCTGTCTCGCTCTCTAACTAGTGTTCTACTGGTTGAGAAATACGAGACAGTGAGGTAGAGGGTGAGTACTTCTCCCTGCAAAGGACTTACCAGAACTAGGAGTGAGCTCAAATAATCCTTCAGGGCTCTAAATGCTTCTTCACACCGAGTATCCCATTGGAATGCCTTCTTTAGGATTTGAAAGAAGGGTTAACATTTATCGCTTGACCTGGATACAAAATGACTCAAAGCTGTTATTATTCCTATTAAGCGTTGGACCTCCTTGGTGTTGGAAGGTGGCTGCATGCCCATCACTGCTTTGACTTTTTCTGGGTTGGCCTTGATCCCTCGGCTATTGACTATGAAACCCAAGAATTTTCCCATGGAGACCCCAAAGGCATACTTGGCAGGGTTGAGCTTCATCTGGTATTCCTTAAGGACCTAGAACGATTCTTCAAGATGTCCAATGTGGAGCTCGACTTTCAGTGATTTTACCAGCATGTCATTGACGTATACATTAACTGATGTGGCAATTTATTTTTGAATCATTCAATTTACCAAGCCTCGATAAATGGCTCCAGCATTCTTTAGACCAAAGGACATAACCTGGTAGCAATATGTCCCNTATTTTTGAATCATTCAATTTACCAAGCCCCGATAAATGGCTCCAGCATTCTTTAGACCAAAGGACATAATCTGGTAGCAATATATCCACTGCTCAATTATGAATGAGATTTTCTCTTAGTCACTGGGGTCCATTCTGATTTGGTTGTATCTATAGAAAGCGTCCATAAAGCTGAGGAGCTCGTGCCCAGCTGTGGTATCTACAATCAGGTCAATCCGCAGTAAGAGAAAGATGTCTTTAGGACAAGCTCAATTGAGGTCGGTGAAGTCGATGCAGAGGAGTCACTTGCCATTAGTCTTCTTGATGAGGACCACGTTTTTCAGCCAAGTCGGGTAATCCACTTCCCTGATAGCTTTGGCGTAGAGAAGTTTGCTAACTTCCTCGTTGATTACCTTGTGCTCTGGGGCAAAACTTCTTCCTTTCTATTTGATGGGATTATAGGCTAGATTCACACTTAGCTTGTGTATGATGACTGAGGGGTCAATTCCTTTCATATCTTCTTGTTTCCAGGCAAACACTCTCATATTTCTTTTGAGAAATTGGATCAGAAGGTCTGTAATTTCCTTGTTCAGCTTTGATCCCACGTATAGTAGATGTTCTGGCTCTTCGTCAAGCTAGATAGGCTCCAGCTCTTCCGATGGCATTGGTATAGTTTCCAACTCATCTCTCATGTCGAGCTCGTTTAGCTGGATATTTTCGACCTCTTTCTTTTTTATGGATGCCATGTAGCACTCCCATGCTAGACGCCGGTCTCCTCAAACCACTCCAATTCTGTTTTCTATAGGAAACTTCATAACGAGGTGGTAGGTAGAAAGAATGGCTCTTATAGCATTGAGGAAAGGTCTTCCAAGCAGGATGTTGTATGTTAACGGTGCATTGACCACTAAGAATCTCATAGTGGTGGTGGTCTGGCAGGGAGGATTTCCCATAGGGAGCACGAGTTAGATTGATCCTAGGGGTAACACCCTCTCCCATGAGAATACTAATAGATGAACGCTAATTGGCTCAATTTTATCTCAGCCTGTATCCATCTTATCGAATGCAAATGCGAAGATAATGCTAGCAGAACTCCCCTTGTCAATCAAGACTCGATTGACGGTTCTGTTGGCGATGATGACCCTTACCACCGGGGGGTCATTGTGGGGGTGCTAATAGCCCTACAAGTCTGAGTCTAAAAAAGTGATATCAGTGTTCAAGTGAGGTGTTTTGGACACGGTATGTACTTCTATTATCTCGTCAGCTTTGATTTTGCGCAGATGAGTCTTTCTATCTGAGCTGGACTCCCCACCTCCATCGAATCCTCCGGATATCACCCTAATCTCCCCTAGAGGTTGTTGATGTTCTGCAGGGACTTGCTGTTGAGGTGCTAGAGGTGGTGGAGCTCAATTTTGGTTATCATGTGCCACAAAGCGATGTAATTTCCCTCGTTGAGTGATGAACTTGATCTCATTTTTTAACTGGATACAATCATCAATGAGGTGGTCATGGTCTTTATGGTACTCACAACACTTTGTCGCATCTCTTTTTGCGGGGTCCGTCTTCATTCGAGGTGGCCACCTCAGGAATTTCTCATTCTATACCTCATAAAGGATCAAGGATATTGTAGCTATGAAGGGAGTGAGCTGCTGAGATGCATACCTCGATTACAATTATGGTTGTGGGGGACATAGGCGATCCCTGACATCTCTGCTTCTTTTGGAGAAACGATCCATGTCTCTTCTTAGAGACCTATCTCTATCTTTTTCTTCTCTGGGACTTCGGTCCTTCTTCTTTTCTTTCGTTCTCATCTCCTTTGTGTGGATGAGCTCCCTGCTTTAGAAAGGATAACCTCTTCACCATTGATGTACTTTTCTGCCTTGGCAAACACCTCTACCATTCTGGCTTGTGGGTTTTTTAAGATGGAGAACATCAAATCCTTCGACTGTACTCCTAACCCAGCAATGAAAGCAATGATGACAAACTTCTCATCTGGAACACCTATTTTCAGTGATTTTGAGTTGAACCTCTGAACGTAAGGCCATAGATTTTTCGTTGGGTCCTTGTTTCATATTTAGTAGATGGTAGGTCGATTTTGGTAGATTTGAGCTCCTATGAAGTGTGACACAAAGGATGTAGAGAGTTCTTTGAAAGAAGAGATGGATGATGGCGTTAGCCTATTGAACCACGCTAAGGCTGAGCCCTTTAACGTGATGGCGAAGGCCCGACATTGTACGGGGTCTTGATATCCATGTAATTCTATCTAGTTCTTGTAGGTGTTAAGGTGATTCATGGGATCTTTCGTCCTATCGAAGGCCTCCATCTGAGGCATTCTGAACTTCGGTGGGAGGGGGAAATGCAACACGTCAGTGGTAAAAGAGGACTCAGTCTGCTGCACCAAGATATCCATAGTTACTAGGGTCTTGCCTCTCATAACTTCCTTCATGTTGCTAAGTTCCTACTGGATATCCTTGAAATGTTGTTCCCAATATTACTCTCTTCTCTCCTGCAGGAAAGGGAGAAATTTGTTTCTTTCAGTTCTCACATTCTGGCTTTGTACTTCTTCATTATCTCCGTTTTTGGGGGGTGGATGAGGAGCATAGCCCATGGCTTGGCTATTTTCACCCCTTCATTAACTTCCCTCAAGGGATCGAGACGTTGATGTTCCCTTATGGGGGATCAATATGGGCTGGTTAAGTCTTCTGAGGACCTTGTAGGAGCTTCAAGAGCTCTTTGTTCTGATGGAGTAGACGCTGGTTGACGAGGCGAAGGGCCTCCAATTCGTTATTTGGAGGAGGATCCACTATAGGAGGGTTATTTTCAGTGGTGGGCAGGAATTCTTGAAGGTTCTCCTGTTGTCTTCCACTGGTGGTTTCCTACTAATTTTGCATCCGCTGAGGATTTAACCAGCTTCTACTCATATTACGCATAAAGACCATCAATTACTAAAGAAAATCAGTATTTTTGTAACAGGAACAATCATTCCCATAGACTCGCCAAACTGATGGTATGTAAAACGTGGATGAGCAGAATGTACATATATATAAACAAGGTTTGATCTGAGCTACTAGGCTCGTGAGTATAGTGTAATGATGTGGGGATTAAGGATGATTCACACCGTAAAGTTATAGTGGTTCATCAGCTCGAGAGTTCGGCTAATTTACTCTTCAATGCAGTCTCTTGCTCATGGGATCTATATTGATGGTTTCGAGGTGATTACACAGTGTTCTTGATACAACTTGAGTTTGTTTGCCCTGTAATGAGAACACTATACAGTATTTATAGCCTAAGTCCTAATTCTATGGGGTCCGAGGCGAGATCCTCACCTTCCTTCTGTAACATCTCACTTGATTTCAGGAGATGGTTTGGGCAGTTGAAGATCTTACGCGTAGACTGGTGCTTGCCACTGTTGAGGGAGCTTTGGGTGGTTTCTAGTTGTTTCCCATTGATTTCCTTCGGGGTCTAGGTTGTGGGAGTTCAAGGTCAGGACCTCTAAGGTCAAGCTTGCTTGGCCGAACACCCTGTTTGAGCTTAATTCCCGAGCTTAAACTTATAATTTATTTTAGGTATCATCAATACCAAATAGCAACTACCAGTGGAAAATAAAGTTTCTTTATTAAAGAACACACACATATATTCTTAAATTCACAAAAAAAAATGTACAATAAAATAAATGAGAAATGTTCCTGATGAATGAGCATAAATATATATCTCTAAATCCTAACGTGACTTATAAACTTATAAAAAGGGCGGCTCAATCCACTAGACTCTCGCCATTGGCTTACAAAATTTAATAAAGAAGAGAAATCAATAATTCTCATTGAGCATGAAATCTAAAACAAAAAAACAAAAAACAAAAGTTTACATGAAATAAAAAAATCTAATTATTCTTCACTAAAAAAATATATTCTTATTTAAATTCTAATTAAAACCCAAAAAACTGTTTTAATAAGAATGTGATGGATGTTCTTTTGCCTTTTGTCAATGGCAAAGTGAAGAGACCCTCCCTATGCTTGCTAGTCTAACGTTCTGGCATGAAGCATTTGCTTTTGTCTCTCCTTCATGGACTAGATTTACGTTCTACAACACAATGCCACTGCATGGGAAGGTCTTGCTACAGTCAAGTTTAACAGCCACCTCTGAAGCACTAGTTCCTCTGATGTTCTTATACACCACATTCCTTATTTGCACAGCTGAGTGCTGAAATTAAATACATAACATGTAGTTAGGGGTTAAGTCGACGACACTCAAAAAAAAAAAACGGGTGTTATATCGGTTATATAAGATCATACACGATACGAACCCGATATGACACCATTTGTTAAGTACAAATTAATAAACAAAACGGATATAAGTAGAGTATTTTTTAACACAAACCTGTAAAGACCCGACATGATTGACCAGTGTAGTGGTGATAGAGTTTTGAGTTATTTGTTACCTGTTCTAGACATGATTCTGGCTGATCACAAACGTTTTGATTTATAATTATGGGATTGGTCACATTGTGCATGATAATTGCACGGAAGAATTTCTGCAACAGATTAAGATAGTGACCTTCTGTCTGGCAAACCTACAACAGTCACAGGGTCAGAAAAAGGGATCGAGTGAATACATGATTTATCCCCTTTGAAGTTTAAGTTAATATATGATTGGAGACTTGAGCACAATGTATCATGTATCGTGGTTTAATGTTGCATACCTTTGTTCACTTTTCTAAGGAGTATTTATAGCTGGATTAGTAATGAGTGCTAAAACCTCAAGTCTCATCTGAACATTCAATGTCTGGCACTCTTACCCATGAAGATCTAAATGTTCCTCACATAGATCTTCACATATTTAATGTTAGGATGATAGAACAAGTGTTTGGGGATGCGCCGACCATCTATGGCTATTCCCGAGCACCCAAGTGTCTCTGATTGGCACCTGACACCTACTACTGAGCGTTAAATGCTCGAGGGAACAGTATCGAAGAGGTATTCTCGACACATCAGCCATTAATGTCTAGTCATGATGACTGCAGGCTTAGGCTTTTGAGGGTGCAGGGGCTCATTAATGGCAGTCACTGTCACTCCCATCGTCATAAATGAGTAGTCAAATCGTATTAAGCCGTCATCTCTCGGCTCCACTCCTCGGTGTCCTTTAGGCTCCATAACAGCTACAATTTTACACGTGTCGATCTGGGGGCTACTGAGCCACCTAGAGTCTCGCCAATAATGTTTTGAAATTTGATATTTTTTGCGTATCCAGATCCTCCCTGCATAGAAAATGAGATAAAAGTGAACATTTAATTGATCAATGATGAAATATAGAAATGTGAACTATGGGACTTTCTTGTCATTTCACAAATACAAGGGGTTTGATGTGTTATTTCATCCAAATTCAACGTTGTTAGTGAGTACGATATTAGGACAAATTATACTTTGAGCCCGTCAACTATACTTTTATTTCATATTATCCCCTCAACTAATGACAGATAAAAACCTTCTGTCCGAAACATGAGACAAATCCCTGTAATTAAGGGACCAATGTGGAAAAAACTCGATAGACAAGGGGATAAAAAGAGATTAGGAGTATAGTTTAGACTAAGACTCACAACCATAATATGCTTTATTACCAAACACCAAAGCGAAACAAAAGACTTTCCTATTTGTTTGATGACAAACTTCAACTAAAAAAAAAATTGCTTTGTTTTGAAATTACTCTACCATGATCTATTCTTGAAGAAACACAAGTAGGGTTGTTGGTGGATCGGGTAGGGCTGACCTCGGACCAAGACCCATCACATGGAAGGGAAATTCTAGACTGATTTGACATGGCACGAANCTGATTGGCACCTGACACCTACTACTGAGCGTTAAATGCTCGAGGGAACAGTATCGAAGAGGTATTCTCGACACATCAGCCATTAATGTCTAGTCATGATGACTGCAGGCTTAGGCTTTTGAGGGTGCAGGGGCTCATTAATGGCAGTCACTGTCACTCCCATCGTCATAAATGAGTAGTCAAATCGTATTAAATGTGTGTCTGCTTGTGTACTCGAATCCTCCAAGCCGTCATCTCTCGGCTCCACTCCTCGGTGTCCTTTAGGCTCCATAACAGCTACAATTTTACACGTGTCGATCTGGGGGCTACTGAGCCACCTAGAGTCTCGCCAATAATGTTTTGAAATTTGATATTTTTTGCGTATCCAGATCCTCCCTGCATAGAAAATGAGATAAAAGTGAACATTTAATTGATCAATGATGAAATATAGAAATGTGAACTATGGGACTTTCTTGTCATTTCACAAATACAAGGGGTTTGATGTGTTATTTCATCCAAATTCAACGTTGTTAGTGAGTACGATATTAGGACAAATTATACTTTGAGCCCGTCAACTATACTTTTATTTCATATTATCCCCTCAACTAATGACAGATAAAAACCTTCTGTCCGAAACATGAGACAAATCCCTGTAATTAAGGGACCAATGTGGAAAAAACTCGATAGACAAGGGGATAAAAAGAGATTAGGAGTATAGTTTAGACTAAGACTCACAACCATAATATGCTTTATTACCAAACACCAAAGCGAAACAAAAGACTTTCCTATTTGTTTGATGGCAAACTTCAACTAAAAAAAAAATTGCTTTGTTTTGAAATTACTCTACCATGATCTATTCTTGAAGAAACACAAGTAGGGTTGTTGGTGGATCGGGCAGGGCTGACCTCGGGCCAAGACCCATCACATGGAAGGGAAATTCTAGATTGATTTGACATGGCACGAGCCAGACAGTATCTCTCTTCAAAAATGTATAGTGACATTAGAACTTAAATATGTATAGCAAATAAGTCGGCTAACTTAGAAAATTATAGTTTAAAATATGTCAAATTGTAAAAAGAATAAAAAAAATTTGACAGGTTGGTTGCACACTAGCTCAAGTTCTTTAGTCGATAACTGGACTCATACATGAACTAGACAGGTGGGCAAAACGAAAATCTAGGTGATTTGTGACCCTTTCATAGATGGGCATCGGGCTGCCAGGGGCTAGCCAAGCCTATGGACAGCGCTATTCCCAATCTTATTTTGAATGGTAATGGTAATGCTCTTAGTATTATATAGTATAAATTAGTGTATTTGCATACGTATACACACACATACATACATCTAAGTAAAATTATCAAACTAAACCAAATCAAGTCCTATGTCTCAATCATTTAAGGTTAGCTATTAAGTCTGTCTTCGTCATTCATTTCGATCATGCCATATACATCCATTTAAGTTAAATATTTTTATATTTTTTCTTATTATTTCTTTTCAATGTTAACTTTGGTATATCTCTACTTCTAGTACCATTAATAGAAATTTTATCATTTTTTCAAACTGGGGTTTCTATCGGCCTCCGTTGAATATAACCAAACCATCTTAATCTATTCTCTTTTAACTTATCCACAATTAGAGTTACTCGTACCGTTTCTCTAATACAGTCATTTCTTATCCTATCTTTTTTAATTTTTTCACACATCCACCTGAGTATTCTCATCTCCGCTAAGCTCATTTTGTCACTATGTTGTTTCCTAATTGCCCAACATTCTGTCTCATACAATATTGTGTCCTTATAACTATTCGGTAAAGCTTACCTTTTAATTTTATTGGTATACTTCTATCACATAATATGCCAGAATCTTTTATCTACTTAAGCCAACCAACGTCAATTCTATGAGTTACATCATCTCCAATCTCTCCATCATTTTTAATTATCGATCCTAGATATCTAAATCGTTTACTCATTGGTATTTTTTGATTTTTAATCTTAACTTTTTTATTATGTCTACTTTTTGTATAAAATTTTATTGCATATATTCAATCTTACTCCTACTTATTTTAAACCCTTTCGACTCAAATGTGTTTCTCTAAATTTTTAGCTTATTGTTCCCCCTTCGAGTTTTATCTACTAATACAATATCATCTGCAAATAGCATATACCATGGGATGTCACCTTGAATGTGCCTAGTGAATTCATTCATAATTAGGGCGAATAGGTATGAACTTAAGGCCGATCCTTAGTGTAATCTCATCGTGATTGAAAATTCTTTACTTTCTCTCACGAAAGACCTAATTGTAGTCATACATGTCTTTTATCACTTCAATATACCTATTCGTCACTCATTTTCTCTTAAGCACCATCCATATTACATTCATTGATTCACTGAAACATGTGAAGTTATATTCACTGATTCATACACAATCTAAATAGTACATATCATATAATGTGACATAACAAATGTCACATCCATATATATTTCTTTTAATGAATTATAGTGTTACATTATAATGTACCATTACAAAGTGACACTATTTTTAGATTTGAGAACAAACAGAACTATTTAACATTAAAAAAAAAATAATAATAAATTTTAAAATCTGGGTCAAGCCATTAAAGTATATTCCATGTGGTATAATTTTGAATATTAAATATGTCTAATCCCCTAATATATAAAACTATTAATATAATAAATTAAATCCCATAAAAAATGAGACTACCAAATTAACACTACAAGAAAAAAGGATTTTTACGGCGGTAAAGTGCTGTCATAAAAGGTCTATTTGTCATCACAAATATTTTTTGTGACGGCAATGTGGCAGTATTGCCTCGCCATAATAAGTGCGGTCTCAAAAGGTTTTTGCGGTAGCAATGGTCTATCTCAAATAGTATTTTCGACAGCAAGACCCTGCCGTTAATAAGTTGTCACAAAAAATCTGACACTTTTGTTTTTATCACGACGGCAAAAATGCTGCCTCAAATACCATATTTGGAAGTCATAAAAAATAGAAGATATATTTATAATAGTAACGATGCCGCCACAAAAAAATGTAATCATTATAGATCATTGGTAACCAATGTTATATACCTTGTACATATATACACTCCGTACAACTTTTTTATTTGGGAGTGAGAGGGGGAGGTGGGAACGTATTTCAAGTCAAAGGTACTTATTAACAAAAGATTTTAGAAAACGTATTTTCTTACAATTAAGTTGTTTAAAAGGTTACTACTCACAATTTTCCGTTAAATTTGTGATTGATCTAACCAATTAACCCAATGACTCATTGACCAATTCTTTTGTCAGGTCAATGCTAGGGCCGAATTACTAACTATGCTTTAAACGGGCAACTATATTGTGAAGATCATTTAAGCCTTATTAGCTATTAGGAATAACCCGTGTCTAAAGTCATGGTAAAATATAAATAATTTTGAAAGAGATTGTTTGTGGCCGGTAGATGAATCTATTTAAGACCGTCAGATAGACTTATTAAAGTCTATCCTATTTTATATTATAGATAACGAAAAAACCTTGAAAGGTCGCATTTTACTCATCAGCCAACATACCAAGTTAATCAAGACTCATATTGCAATGTACCAAATAGCAACAACCATGCCAAGTTAATCAAGACTCATATTGCAATGTACCAAATAGCAACAACCAGAGGAAAATAAAGTTTCTCTATTGAAGAACACACACATATAACCTTAAATTCACCAAAAAAAAAATATATATATATATATATATATATATGTGTGTGTGATAAAATAAATGAGAAATGTTCTGGACGAATGGGTATAAATATCTCTAAATTGTTACGTGACTTACAAACTTATAAAAAAGGGTGGCTCAATCTATGAGACTTTCGCCACTGACTTACAAATTTATATAAAGAAACGAAATCAATAATTCTCGTCGAGCATAAAATCTAAAAAGAGAAAAATAAAAACAAAAGTTTACATGAAATAAAAAAATCTAATTATTCTGCACCAAAAAAATATATTCCTATTTAAATTCTAATTAAAACCCAAAAAACTGTTTCCTAAGAATGTGATGTTCTTTTGCTTTTTTGTCATTGGCAAAGTGGAGAGACCCTCTCTGTGCTTGCTAGTCTGACGTTTTGGCATGAAGCTTTTGCTTTTGTCTCTCCTTCACGGACTGGATTTACATTCTGCAACACAATGCCATTACATGGGAAGGTCGTGCTACAGTCAAGTTTAACAGCCACCTCTGAAGCACTGGTTCCTCTGATGTTCTTGTACACCACATTCGTTACTTGCACAGCT
>CAUOFW020004891.1:89772-108826 GCA_963454935.2 Ilex paraguariensis | reverse complement strand
ATATATATATATATATATATATATATGTGTGTGTGATAAAATAAATGAGAAATGTTCTGGACGAATGGGTATAAATATCTCTAAATTGTTACGTGACTTACAAACTTATAAAAAAGGGTGGCTCAATCTATGAGACTTTCGCCACTGACTTACAAATTTATATAAAGAAACGAAATCAATAATTCTCGTCGAGCATAAAATCTAAAAAGAGAAAAATAAAAACAAAAGTTTACATGAAATAAAAAAATCTAATTATTCTGCACCAAAAAAATATATTCCTATTTAAATTCTAATTAAAACCCAAAAAACTGTTTCCTAAGAATGTGATGTTCTTTTGCTTTTTTGTCATTGGCAAAGTGGAGAGACCCTCTCTGTGCTTGGTAGTCTGACGTTTTGGCATGAAGCTTTTGCTTTTGTCTCTCCTTCACGGACTGGATTTACATTCTGCAACACAATGCCATTACATGGGAAGGTCGTGCTACAGTCAAGTTTAACAGCCACCTCTGAAGCACTGGTTCCTCTGATGTTCTTGTACACCACATTCGTTACTTGCACAGCTGAGTGCTGAAATCAAATACAGATCATAGACTTAGAGGATAAGTCTACGGTACTCACAAAAATATATATAAAAAAAAAAAATACGGGTGTTATAGCGAAATATGACTATTCAGAAAAAATGATCACGATTTAACTGGATTAGATGTGAAGATAGGGTACAAAAAAGTTATATTTCCATATCATAACCAGATTTGTTAGTTAAGATACGGTACGAAAGAGATGCAGTTGGCAGAATGAGTGTCTATGATTAGGGTGGTGGTGATTAGTGGTGTCAGAATATGATACCACCTATCAACAAGACACGAAATAACAGGATTTGAGTCTTTCTTAATAAATACACGACACAATTAATAGACGAATTGAGTATGGGTGAATCCAATCAAAAAAACTACACGATTTGTGTAAATATCAGTTGTACACGATCATACACAACATCAACCCGATATGACATGATTCGTTAAACACGAATTAATAAATAAATCGAGTATAGGTAGAGTACTTTTTAACACGAAACCATTAAGACCCGACACGATTGAAATGTCTAGGGGTGATAGAATTTGAATTGTTTATTACCTGTTCTGGACATGATTCCAGCTGATCACAATAGTTCTGATTTATAATTATGGGATTAGTCACATTGTGCATGATAATGTTTTGGAATTTGATGTTCTTTGCGTATCCAGATCCTCCCTGCATAGAAAATGAGATAAAAATGAACATTTAATTGATCATTGATGAAATATAGAAATGTGAGCTGTGGGGCTTTCTTGTCATTTCACACAAACAAGGGGTCTGATGTGTTATTTCATCCAAAGTCAATGTTGTTAATGAGTTAGATATTAGGATAAATTATATTTTGATCCCTCAACTATACTCTTATTTCATATTATCCCCTCAACTAATGACACATAAAAACCTTCTGTCCGAAACATGAGACAAATTCCTGTAATTAAGGGACCAATGTGAAAAAAAACCCGATAGATGAGGGGATAAAAAGAGATTAGGACTATAGTTGAAGGTATAAAGTGTAATTTGTCCTCAGAGCCTATATGAAGAAGTTGTAAAATGACACTTGCCTGCCAAGTCTTTATCCTTACTCCATTTGTGGTCCCCGAAATTCTTGCTCTGTCCACAACCACATCTGAAACCTCATCCTCTGCCTTATTTTTTCCTAAGCTTCCAATGCTGTGAAGAAACGTGAAAATAAATTTGTAAATAAACGAGATATATATATATATATATATATATATAGAGAGAGAGAGAGAGAGAGAGAGATCACATGCTTTAAAAGTAGAAATTTTTTTGATTATTAATAAGTTGGATGGATTTAGAATTGGAGACCTCATTCCATGGCCTGGTCCACATATGATATCCGTTGCTCGAACATTTTTAGACCCACTCACAATGGAAATACAATCATCATCTGCAAAAATAGTTAGAAAAACAAAAAGGTCAAAAAAATCCCATTTTTTCCTCAAAATTTTCTAATTTATTACAAATAAGAAACCGTGACGTGTTAAAAAACACCAATTCTGACTTTTTTTAACACATTTTCATTATCAACTGTTGTGGATTATTTGATTAGTAGTTTTTACTAATCATCCAATGGTTATGAACTTATGATTATGCCACATTAGTTGATAAGGAAAAATTGGTAAAAACAATATTAACTTACAAAAAAGGCTATGATACCACAAGGTTACTTTTTCGTACTGTATCATAAGTTATGACTCAATCAAGTGAGATTATGACTCAAATAGATGAGATTACAACTCATGTGGTTGCTTGGGATCAACCACAATGAGTTATATTGTTATGACACCGAATCTGGTATAAACCACAATCATTCTCCTAATCTATTAGTGTAACATGGGTAAAATACAGTAATAGAACTAAGAATTCATGCTTGCTTGGCTCCTTTCCTTTACCTGTTCTGTTGAGAGAGCACGTAATCTGAATATTTTGAGTTCTAGTGACATGAATTTCATCAGTGTTAGGACTATTCTCTGGTGCAATTACTTTGAGATTTGAAGCTTTGACATTCACACAATCTTGAAAAGTTAGATGCATTTCCTGTGCATTTTTAATCCTTATGTTGGCCACTCTCAAATTTATGCAATTGTCGAAGGTCACAGCCTGCAAAAAAACGTTCAAAAACTCTTAAAATCCTGAAATTAAACACTAGATTTTGTTCATGTTAATTCTTTGTAAAGCTTGGCAGAAAAGCCACAGACTTACCGTTGGTGCACCCACGCAAGGCTGCATAAAAAAACATGGAAAAATATGTCAAATATTAGTCAACTTGTAGATATATAAATATAATAAAAAAAAGTGTAATAGATATGGGGAAATCATCTCAACCACGTGTCTTTTTTACCATGCTAATGAAGAATCCACCCAAGTTGGGGGATTTACTCGTGCTTAATCGAACTTTTAAAATTTTTTACCCAAACCTAAATTTAACTCTAAACATTCATCTAATTTGAATTTGGGTTGAATCTGGATTACACAATTTAGATTGAAATAAGGTTCAATTTGGGTTTGACTTCCATGTGATCCAACCTCATTTAAAATTCGAGTTCAATTGGGGTTTGAGTCTCTAGTTTCACAATTCAGGGCCAAAATTTGGGGTGAGACTGAATCCAATAAATTTGGGTGTGATTCAAAAAATTTGAGACCCCAACCTGAGTACTGGTTGAATTAAAATTAGGTTAGAATTTTTTGGCTCAAGACCAAATTTAGTATTTAAAATCTCTACCCAAGTATTCTATATTTCAAGTTAGATTCGGGTTAATTTGTCCGAATTACACCTCTAATTGTTGTAATAAAAAGCTCAGATGCACACAATCACCGACCAAGTATTCAATTAGAGAATTTGGTCACCAATTCTTACAAGGCTTTTGTTGATTTTGCAAGAGTTTCGCCNACAATTTAGATTGAAATAAGGTTCAATTTGGGTTTGACTTCCATGTGATCCAACCTCATTTAAAATTCGAGTTCAATTGGGGTTTGAGTCTCTAGTTTCACAATTCAGGGCCAAAATTTGGGGTGAGACTGAATCCAATAAATTTGGGTGTGATTCAAAAAATTTGAGACCCCAACCTGAGTACTGGNTTCAATTTGGGTTTGACTTCCATGTGATCCAACCTCATTTAAAATTCGAGTTCAATTGGGGTTTGAGTCTCTAGTTTCACATTTCAGGGCCAAAATTTGGGGTGAGACTGTATATAAATTTGGGTGTGATCCAAAAAATTTGAGACCCCAACCTGAGTACTGCTTGAATTAAAATTAGGTTAGAATTTTTTGGCTCAAGACCAAATTTAGTATTTAAAATCTCTACCCAAGTATTCTATATTTCAAGTTAGATTCGGGTTAATTTGTCCGAACTACACCTCTAATTATTGTAATAAAAAGCTCAGATGCACACAGTCACCGACCAAGTATTCAATTAGAGAATTTGGTCACCAATTCTTACAAGGCTTTTGTTGATTTTGCAAGAGTTTCGCCACCACCTTCAACCATGAATTTGTTCATTTTTTCAAACACAATCCATTGTCTGGGGCTTTACTTGTTGTCTGATCGGCGTGGAGAAGCTTTGATTGTTCCATGGACCTAATTAAGATTACCCAAAAAAATAAAAAAAAATTATATGAAATTCTAATAGAGAGTTAGCAAAAGCCATCATATTTTGATTTCTTATCGCAAACTGACAGCAAAACGAAATAGAAAAACACAAAAACATGTGCGATTGTGTATTTCTGTTTGAAAAATTACAGTCATGGATGAAACAAAAGGATAAAAAGTTCACAATTAACAATAGACGTTACCAATTGTTCTCGAAACGAAAGCAAGAGAACAATTGCACTCTTTATTGTGAATTGTTGTGAATGTGTAGTGCAGTGGATGATTAAGTTAGAATGAAATCAAAAATAATGACCGCAAGATTTTTCAAAAATCCGAAAAATGTTCTAGCTATTATTTTATGAATTCATGCATTACAAACTTACCATCACTGTAAGGAGGGATTTGCAAGGACCTAGAAAAGTAATTGGCTTAAGATGATATGTCCTGTTAGTCGGTATTACAAGAACAGCTCCTCCTTCAAAAAAAACAAGCCTCCTTCCAAGCTTTATTGAATGCCTGAAAGAAAAATATTAAAAATAAAATTTATAATTGAACATAAGGCATCGTTTGACAATGCTATTTTAAAATGTGTTTTGTTTTTTAGGGCAAATGACACTTTGTACCTTGGAAAATTATTAAAATTTTAATTTATATCTTAAAAAATTAAAATTCTCACATTGCACCCTTAATTAGACAAAAATATAGCAAGTGGTCCAAAACCTATTTTTCAATGCCTTTTTTGCTATAGTTTTTGTTTTCTTTATTATATTATCCTGTTTTAATACAAAATTATTTGTATAATACCTACTTTTGAGTAATTTACAGTAAAAATTTCTAGTTAATTTTATGAAAATGGAGCACATTGCTACATTTTTATTTAATTGAGGATGCACTTGTGGGAATTTTAATCTTTCATGGTGAAAACTAAAAATTCAAAGATCCTTAAGTGTGACAAGTGTCATTTATCATTATTTTTATTACGTAAAGTTTGTATTTATTTTTTTCATTTATTCTTTTTACTTATTTGAGTTTGCTTCTTTCCTTTTGAACTTATTCTTGTGTACATATATTATTTATATGCTACTATGCATGTAAACCATTTTTGCAAATCGTAATTAACAATAATTTTTTTTGTTACAAAATTATTTTTTCTTAAAAAAAACTTTAAAAACCTTGTCAAACAGAACATAAACTATTGTAACATACGTAATACAAAAGCAACTGTGTCAACAACTACCAAACTACAAATGCAACAAACATTAGGGTCACTATTCTTAAACTGATCATAGACATGAATTAATAAAGTTCAACCAAATTAAAGCTTTCATTTCAGTTGTTTTAATTTTAAACATTTAATTTCATCCTATAATTTTCGTGAATATAGTACCTCAGAATCGTCTGTTCTATCACCACGAGCTCCGAAATCATCCACATTGAATGTCCATGGCGAGGTTGCTTTGGTACCTACCTGAACAAGCTTTCTATATCTTTCTCATGCTTGACCATGGTCGGAAAGTTTGATCTGAAGTTGTCGTGTCGATTGATAATGGTGGTGGCAATAGATTTAGAGTACACAGTTGACATTGGCTTGTGGCCCTGGGTCTCATCAAGATTATCAGAGAGTGGGACCTTTTTGAAATTGCAAAAACATGAGGGGCATGACATTAAAATGATGAAGAGAGGGACAACAAGGCTATGTAGAACCATTTTCATCCTCACTTTCTGCAGAGAGAGAGAGAATAAAACGTCCAGGAAATAGGAAACTTGCTGCAATGACAGAAGGAATGGCAATGNCCTCACTTTCTGCAGAGAGAGAGAATAAAACGTCCAGGAAATAGGAAACTTGCTGCAATGACAGAAGGAATGGCAATGAAAATGTTATACCATCATTAGCATATATATACTAGAAAAAAAAAAAAAGTTGCTTTAGAGAGAGAGAGGGTCAATGGCTGCTTAGGGAATGTTCTTGACTATGATTCAATGGTATGGAGTGAGGTTCAAGAGATGTATAAGAAAGTATTATTTGGCAGGTAGCTGACTCTAACATCAGGTATCTCTCAACTAAGGGTTATCAATTGTTTAGTTAACTTATGCTTGTTTACCAACACAAAAGCATGCCTGTGGAGATGGGCTCTCCTAACATGTATGCATACTGGCCCAACAACATATATAGCATCAATTGGACTTTTCCTGTCATACATAGAATTGATTTGTTAATTTTTTAATGCCCGCACACAAATTGAACATAACTTGTTTAACTCGTGATTTAAACTATTTTATATGTTATATTATAAAGTTGAAAACTATAAATTTTGTATCAAATTTGTAAATAAGTTCAGGCATGTACTTTTTAAAGCGTGAAATCCAGCTCATTTGAATTTTTTTGTCATGTCTTGCACTTTTCTCCACCGAAGCCGAACAAGAGTCATATATTTCTCATGGTTAAATCAAGCTCATCTTCCANTAGTCCAAAATAATTTTTCTCTTTTTTTAAATGACAATATTACGTCTTGTGTCTTGCACTTTTCTCAACCGAAGCCGAACAAGAGTCATATATTTCTCATGGTTAAATCAAGCTCATCTTCCATAGAAAATATCACAACCCATCACCAACGGTGAACTACATAATAGTGAATTAAAAGGCAATGAACTAAAAAATTCAGTTATTCTTTCATCCACAATATATAACAAAACATATTAAATTTTTTAGTTTACTGTTGTAGAGTTCACTGTCGGTGGTGGTGAAAGTTTTTAAATAATTTCCTTCATTAAGATTATTTTTGTCAATTGCATATTTTACGAATCTTTCGCTTTAAAAATGTCTAAAGTGGACCTCTTATCTTAAAAGTGCACGATTTTATTTTTGTCACCGTCGCGGGAGTTCCTATTATAAACTAAAAAAATAATCCATTGAACAGGTGAAATCCCTCAAAAACTCGAACACAAAACATCCAATAGTTGGGCAACTACGTGACGTTAGAGACGCGTTAGGCTTATCGTGTTCTATAAACAAAAATTACGAGTGGTCTTATATCTGTCTGTAACCGAAGTTATGGACCAAAGATTGACTTTACAAGCTTCCTCAACCTTTGTTTGGTAAATTGACCTGGAAAANCGCGTTAGGCTTATCGTGTTCTATAACCAAAAATTACAAGTGGTCTTATATCTGTCTGTAACCGAAGTTATGGACCAAAGATTGACTTTACAAGCTTCCTCAACCTTTGTTTGGTAAATTGACCTGGAAAAAAAAATGAATTGTTGAAAAAATCTCTCATATTCAAAGTTTGAATGCCAATATATATATATATATATATATATGGTTGAAAGAGTAAACCCAAATTCAACCACAGCATTTGCATGGAAATCCAACATTAAAACCAAGTTTTTTTTTTNTGGTTGAATGAGTAAACCCAAATTCAACCACAGCATTTGCATGGAAATCCAACGTTAAAACCAAGTTTTTTTTTTTAATGAGTAAACCCCGTGGGTCTGTTATGAATACAAGATAGATGATTTAGTTTCAAACCGTTGTGAATTCCCAACGATGGATGTTGTGTCTTACATCAAAAGTATTTAAGATAAGATCTTAAATATATGTGTAGGACCAATAAACTCAAATGACCCTTTTTTTGTTGCGATAATTCACATAGTTATCGCACATCAATGTGGGGTCTATATTCATTGCTGACAGGTGGCATTTAATTTGTAAAAATATTAATAAAATTTAATTCATTGACCTAATTTATTATATTTATTAGATTAATTGTGAGTTTCATCAAATATATAAATTTGATGTTAATTTAATAATTACGATAAAATTATATCATTAAATCGACATATTAAATTAAATTGCCATTAGTGTGTATTAATTATGGGGTTTATATATAGGAACATTAAAATAAATCCACGTTTAATTTGTGACATACTTAGCTTAGTGCCATTGTGTCGTCAAAAGCTAAAACACACCGCGTCAAAAGTTAGGCAACGTGGCGTCAGAAAGGCGTTGTACTTTTGTTGCTTTATAAACCGACAAGTGGGCTTATAACTGTCTGTTAACGACCATTTGGGTTGAATTCAAGATTGACGTTAGTGGAGGGTTCCGGAGCAAAGAATGACTTTTATAGCTGTGTGTTTTTGATTACTTGTAATTTTTTATCTTATCCGATTTTATTTGATCTTATTGATCGATTAGTTAAAAAAATTGGATAGGAATGTGCAAGATTTTTTTGTAAAATCTGAGTAAATTTGAATTTTTTATGAAAAATGGCAAAACGGTAAATTGTCACTATGGTACGAATTGAGAACTCATATTTTTCTAAAACTCAGATGACGAAACGGATCTCATTGTTGTACTCATCTCGTAAAATCAAGTTACCTAAACAAATTTCGCAGAATTCCGAGATAGTTGAATTTTTTCCATTTTATGAGGCGGTCGGGTCTTAGGTGACCCAAAAATAAAATTTTTAATAAAATTTCAAAAGTAGAAAAATAATTTTTTTTAAATTCATATAAAATATTTTGAATTTGAATCGAAATGAAATTTAATTATTTTAGGGCGAAACAAATCTGGGAATGGGGGAGACGCGTGGCGCTACGTGGACCAAGCGTTAAAGGGTATAAATAAGAACAAAAATCTGATTTTTTTTGACGAAATACTCTGTTATATTCCAGTGGGTTAACGTGAAGAAGATGAGAGAAAAAAAAAAAGAGATTTCAAGGTTTCTCGCTACGATCTACGCCTCTCTGTCTCACGAATCAACTCGAGCTAAGAATTAAAATTGATTTTCTCGATGAGAGCTACACTTATGTACCAAAAAGAGCAAATTTCACTGAAGTATCCAAGATAGAATTTTGGAGAAATTAAGGTTTGAGCTTGGGGTCTATTCTTGGAGTTTACCAACATTCTTTTACGCTTCAAGATATAGGATTTTCATCATACTTAGATTTATTTTCAACCTAGGATGATTGTATGAATTGGGTAGGTTGTTAGATTTGATTTAACAAATGTCTATTGTATTTGAAATGTAAAATAAATATTAAAAATGGGTAGAATAAATCTATCTTGACTTGAATACATAAGAATTGCTAAATTGTGATTTCTTGGAATTTTGATAATTGGATATGTGGAAATTACTAAATGTAATTTTTTTTATTTATGTGATAATTATGAGCATTTTTATGTGATAACATGATTTGGTGCTTTGAAGATGTTTGACTAAATGCCTATGTGAAAATTAAGTGTGTTATTGCATAAAATATGTATGACATGCTTGGAAAAAATTGTTATTAAATATGAATGTTGGTATATACTTATGATATATTGGCATTGTGATGGCTTTATGGAAGTTATATGCTTTTGATACAATTTGCCATGAAAATTTTGAATGTGGTTAAATTAGCTCATATGACATACATTACATATATGGAGCATGATATTGATATTGCAATGATTCATTACATTGCATATGTACGGAGATATAGCATTTGGTGGGTGTGTGAGCATGATTTAATCAAATACTATTCTTGGTGGATGATATTTGGGCTCGAGAAAAATTGAATCAAATATTCGACTGAGTCACATAATTTGCATGAAAAACTTGTGTCGAGTATAGCAAGCAGGGCTAGATTCGCCCTTGGGTGCAAGACCCGATTACTTGATTCATACACTCCTCTGTGGTAAAATTTCAGAGAGTGTATCGGATACCAAAACTCTGCTATCCAACAAAGACGCATGATTTTATTTTATAAAATAGTCATTCGATGTGTAACGTCTGTAAGTGGTGAGTCAAAAGAGGTTGACACACGTGTCCATGCCAATTAAGTGGATAAGATTGAAGGAACTTGAGCAGCCAATTAACGAAAGGACAAACTAGTTGGGCAGATGGTAGGTGAAAAATGCTCTCACCAGCCATAAAATCATCTTCTGCAGTGGGTATTTATAACATAGTGCTCGGGCAAGTCAGGCTACCCGCCGCGACCTCCTACCACTCGCGCTAACCCATAACTGTCTCGACCGCAACGATACCAATGGCTGTTAACGGCGAGCCATGCGTCCCAACATTAACCAAGTAGAAGTGATGTTTCCCCAAACGTAACCTAGACGTGGCCTTGAGGAAGATGTGATAGTCAAGGTGAGAGAGGGCTCCCAAGGTCCATGACTGCGACTGGTCACCGTGGGACCATGACCTCGAGAGGACCATGCCCGCGATGCCCTTAACGCGCTCCAACTCGGGGTCCTTCTTTTTCTTTCTAGACCCTTCCTCGAGACTTTTGTCGAAGTACTCGGTAGAGAAAACCCACATAGTTTCAGTTTTTTAGCCACCAATCTACATGTCTCATCATCCCATATGCTGATCCGGGCCAATAACTCCAGTTACTTTAGGAGTCTCTCCGGATCGCAGTCAAGCACATTTTAGTGGGTAGTGAGTCATACACTGGGAGGCCTGCTCGAGCAGACTAAACCTTCGAGACTCTGCCCCAGGCAGAGGTTAACAATCATGCTCGTCCCACCCCATTGCTCAGATCTCCTTTGAGGAAGATCATATTTCCATGTCCCTAGGTGGGGACATCTCCTTTTAGTCCAGTAGATTAGTCGAGCAATAGTGTCCAATAGATTGAGGATACCACTATCGCAGTGGGGGAGACGAGTTTCGCCGAGGTTGCCCCCACACTTCTGCGATTCTATTTCTGTCCAACCTTGGAGAAAGGTCCATTTTTCCACTTTTAATGCGATGGAGATATATCTCGCGGTATTGTGCTTGGGAGCGTCGCCTTTGTCACTGTTATCTATACCAGTCCAGCTAAACTCTGTTGGGCGCCATTTCCATATTAACTGATAATTGTTGCCACTTGCCCTATTATGATGAAGACACGTGTCTTGAAGTTTTTCGAGTACTACAACGTCCAACAAAGACACATGATTTTATTTTATAACAAAAACACATGGTTTAATTTAAAAATATCATTGGACGTATATCATCAATGGCGAATTTATACACATTGGCATTGCATTGTGTTATGTTGTGAGAGCCGGAGAGGACTCGGGTTGAAGTGCATGAGTGAGTCTCATCTCATTTCATAGCATGACATGGTGATTTCTAACATTGAATTGCATATTCTTGATTAGAATGGTTGTTGCTTGTTGAATGTTGCTTATGGACATTTCATATGCACTTAAGTTGGGGAGTGACCTCTTTAGGAGATACCCTATTGAGTGTGACTCACTATTTATGGAAAAATATTTTAGGTGCGGGCTATAAATCGGTAGACGGCTCTCGTATTTGAGGTCTCAAGGATGAAAAAAAGCCGACTTGTGGCTTTTAAATTCACGTTTTGTAAAACTATTGTGAAAAAAACTATGTTTTTGTAAAACATTCGCTAAGTTAGTTTTTGAGCATGTAATATATGTAAAAGAATTGTAATCGAACTCATATGGACTATTTTTAATGTAACATTACATGTTGTTATATGAATATGGATAAATGGATCAGTGTGGTCAATGTTTACTCATAAATGGACCTAGTGTGGTCAACGTTTACTTATAAATAGACCCGGTGTGGTCAATGTTGTATGATTGTACAGGTTGTGTTTTTGAATAGAGTTTCATGTACAAAGGAGACTCCACCCAAATTTTGTTAAATTATGAACCCTGGTAAATGTGATATAATGGTGTGATATCGAGTTACACGATATCCACGGGTATTCTGCGGGTTGATGGGTGATCAACGAGTTGACAAAGGATCTCCAATTTTTGGGTTGTCACATTTTTTGTCTTCCGATTAAATTGGGTACCAATGCAAAATAGCCGTCAAATTTATGTGTTCCTACCCTACCCTACCCGTATATATAATAAAAACCCTAATTCCCTAATGCCTTGTTGCCTGTTTCGCCTCCAGCCTCCTCATCTCGCCTCCCTCACCTCTTTCGCTCTCTCTTTGAACAATTGTGATGTATTGATATTTATGTCTTAAACTTTCTTGTATTTTATTATAATTGTTATTGTAATTGTTTTAGATTTTAGCGTTATTGGTTTATTGTGTTGTTAAATTGATGCAGATTACTTAATTGAATTGTTAAAATAATTCAAAAATTAATAACCACAAAACATGTTCACCCGATTTTCTACCCGATTAATTTAGACAAAAATATTCTTTCGCAAAGTATCGGATAGGAAGATGAAAGACCATATTTCCTACCCTACCCCTATTTCCAAGCTTCCTCGCTCTAATCAATTTGACTGGAGTATTGAATTGAGATATCCTTAAATATATTTTTTAAATTATTTTTAATGATAAATTATTTATCGTGAATTTATGTGTAACACATTATTTATAAAAAGGTCCTCCTCTATTAGGATTGATAATTGAACCGAGTATTATGAGCTTGAGCTGAGACTGTAGAACTTGTTTTTCTAAATGAACGTAAAAAATTATTCAAATTCGACTCGTTTAAAAAATAAGTCGAGTCCTAACTCAAACCAAAAACCAAGTCAAACCAAGCTTTATCTCCCAATCATTTGGAGTCGATTCATTTTGATCATGCGCTATACGCTCATTTAAGTTAAATATTTTCATATATTTTCTTATTATTTTATTTATTGTTAATTTAGATTTACCCTACTTCTAGTATCATTAACAGAGATTATCTCACTTTTTTGAATCGGTACCTCTATCGGTCTTTGTTAAACATTATCAAACTATCTTAATCTATTTTCTCTTAATTTATCCTTAATTGGAGATACTCGTGTCATTTCTCTAATACAGTTATTTTGTATCCAATCCTTTCTAATTTTTCTACACATCTACCTTAGCATTATCATCTCCGCTACACTCATTTGTTTTGCTTTCATTTCCTAGTTGCCCAACATTCTCTCTCATACAACATTATTGTTCTTATAGCTATTCAATAAAACTTATCTTTCAATTTTATTAGTATCCTTCTATCATATAATATACCAGAAGTTTTCCTCTACTTAAACCAACTGGTGTCGATTCTATAAGTTACATCATCTTCAATCTCTCCATCATTCTTAATGATTGATTCTAAATATCTAAATCGTTTATTGTTAGTATTTCTTGATTTTCAATCTTAATTTTTTCACTATGTGTACTACTTCTGTTACTAAAATTACATTACATATCTTCAGTTTTACTTCAACTTATTTTAAACCCTTTCGACTCGATTGTCTCTCTCCAAATTTTTTGTTTATTGTTAATCTTCTTTCAAGTTTCATCTACTAATACAATATCATCTACAAACACTGTGAGACATCATCTTTAATGTGCATAGTGAGTTCATCCATAATTAGAGCGAATAAATATGGACCTTGATCATTAGTGTAATTCCACCATGATTGAAAATTCTTTACTTTCTCACACGCAAGACCCAATTGCAGTCATAGTCCCGTCATATATGTCTTTTATCACTTCAATATACTTATTCGTCACTCATTTTCTATTAAGTACCCTCCATATTACATTCATTGATCCACTGAAAGTTGTGAAATTCTTTTAATGAATGATAGAATTACGTTACAGTATAACATTGCAAAGTGACACTGTTGTTAGAAATGAGAGCAACTAGAACTGTTTAACAATAAAAATAATATGAAAAAAATGAATTTCAAAATTTGGATCAAGTCATTAAGGTGTAGTCCATATAGTATAATTTTGAATATCAAATATGTTCAATCCCCTAAAATATGAAGCTATTAATATTATAAATCAAATCTCATAAAAAAAATGGGGCTGCCCAATTAACAGTCTTCAAATAAATCTGTCAATGATTACCTAAATACAATACATTTCAAGTTAAAAGGTACTTATCTACAAAAGATTTTAGATAATGTTTTTTCTCACAATTAAATAGTTTAAAAGGTACGTGTTTACAAATATTTATTAAATTTATGATCAGTCTAACCAGTTAATTCAATGACTCACTGACCAATTCTTTTGCCAGGTCAATGGTAGGGGCCAGATAACTAACTATGCCTTAAACGAGCAACTATATTGTGAAGATTATGTAAGCCTTGTTAGGTATAACTAAAAAACTTTGAAATGTCGAATTTTACTCATCAACCAACATGTCAAGTTAATCAAGACTCAGATTGCAATGTACCAAATAGCAACTACCAGAGGAAAATAAAGTTTCTATCGAAGAACACACAAATATAACCTTAAATTCACAAAAAAAAAAATGTACGATAAAATAAATGAGAAATATTCTTGATGAATGAGTATAAATATCTCTAAATCGTTATGTGACTTACAAACTTATAAAAAGGGCGGCTCAATCTACGAGACTATCGCCACTGACTTTCAAATTTTAATAAAGAAACGAAATCAATAATTCTCATCGAGCATGAAATCTAAAAAAACATAAACAAAAAAAAAACAAAAGTTTACATGAAATAAAAAAATCTAATTATTCTTCACTAAAAAAATATATTCCTATTTAAATTCTAATTGAAACCCAAAAAACTGTTTTCATAAGAAAGTGATGGATGTTCGTTTGCTTTTTTGTCATTGGCAAAGTGGAGAGACCCTCTCTGTGCTTGCTAGTCTGACGTTCTGGCACGAAGCTTTTGCTTTTGTCTCTCCTTCACGGACTAGATTTACATTCTGTAACACAATGCCATTACATGGGAAGGTCTTGCTACAGTCAAGTTTAACAGCCACCTCTGAAGCACTGGTTCCTCTGATGTTCTTGTACACCACATTCGTTACTTGCACAGCTGAGGGCTGAAATCAAAAACAGATCATAGAGTTAGAGGATAAGTCTAGCAAAATATGACTACTCAAAAATACAGTTGTTATAGCAAAATATGACTACTCAGAAAAAAATGGCCACGATTTAATTGGATTAGATGCGAAGATAGGGTACAAAAAAGCTATATTTTCGTACCCTAATCAGATTTGTTAGTTAAGATACGGTAGGAAAGAGATGCAGTTGGCAGAATGAGTGTTTATGATTAGGGTGGTGGTGATTAGTGGTGTTAGAATATGATACGATCTCTCAAAAGTAATGAAATAACAGGGTTTGGGTCTTTCTTAATAAATACACGACACGATTAATAAACGAATCAGGTATGGATGAATCCAATAAAAAAAATACACGATTTGTGTATATATCAATTATACATGATCATACACAACGTAAACCCGATATAACTTGATTCTTTAAACACGAATTAATAAACAAATCGATTATAGGTCACGATTTAACACGAAACCATTAAAACTCTACACAATTGACAAGTTTAGTGGTGATAGAGTTTGAATTATTTATTACCTGTTCTGGACATGATTCCGACTGATCACAATAGTTCTGATTTATAATTATGGGATTAGTCACATTGTGCATGATAATGTTTTGGAATTTGATGTTCTTTGCGTATCCAGATCCTCCCTGCATAGAAAATGAGATAAAAATGAACATTTAATTGATCATTGATGAAATACAGAACTGTGAACTATGGGGCTTTCTTGTCATTTCACACATACAAGGGGTTTGATGTGTTATTTCATCCAAATTCAATGTTGTTAATGAGTTAGATATTTGGATAAATTATACTTTGAGCCCCTCAACTATACTCTTATTTCATATTATCCCCTCAACTAATGACACATAAAAACCTTCTGTCCGAAACATGAGACAAATTCCTATAATTAAGGGACCAATGTGAAAAAAACTCGATAGATGAGGGGATTAGAAAGGGATTAGGACTATAGTTGAAGGCATAAAGTGTAATTTGCCCTCAGAGCCTATATGTAGAAGTTGTAAAATGACACTTACCTGCCAAGTCTTTATCCTTACTCCATTTGTGGTCCCCGAAATTCTTGCTCTGTCCACAACCACATCTGAAACCTCATCCTCTGCCTTGTTTTTTCCTAAGCTTCCAATGCTGTGAAGAAACGTGTAAATAAATTTGTAAATAAATGAGATTACATGCTTTAAAAGTAGAAATTTTTTTGATTATTAATAAGTTGGATGGATTTAGAATTTGAGACCTGATTCCATGGCCTGGTCCACATATTATATCCGTTGCTCGAACATTTTTAGATCCACTCACAATGGAAATACAATCATCACCTGCAAAAATATTTAGAAATACAGAAAGGTCAAAAAAAATCTCATTTTCTCCTCAAAATTTTCTAATTTATTAGAAATAAGAAACCGTTACGTGTGTAAAAAAAATCAATTCTAACTTTTTTTAACTCATTTTCATTTGCAACTGTTGTGGATTATTTGATTAATATTTTTACTAATCATCTAATGGTTATGAACTTATGACTATGCCACATTAGTTGTTAAGGAAAATTAGTAAAAATAATATCAACTTACAGAAAAAACTATGATGAGATTACAACTCATTTGGTAGCTTGGGATCAACCAAAATGAGTTATATTGTTACGACACCGAATCTAGTATAAACCACAATCTTTCTCCTAATCTATTAGTGTAACATTGGTAAAATACAGTAATAGAACTAAGAATTCATTTTTGCTTGGCTCCTCTCCTTTACCTGTTCTGATGAGAGAGCTCATAATCTGAATATTTTGGGTTCCAGTGACATGAATTCCATCAGTATTGGGACTCTTCTCTGGTGCGATTACTCTGAGATTTGAAGCTTTAACATTCACACAATCTTGAAAAGTTAGATGCATTTGTTGTGCATTTTTAATCCTTATGTTGGCCACTCTCAAATTTAGGCAATTGTCGAAGGTCACAGCCTGCAAAAAAAGGTTCAAAAACTCTTAAAATCCTGAAATTAAACACTAGATTTTGTTCATTTAGATTCTTTGTAAAGCTTGGTAGAAGAGCCACAGACTTACCGTTGGTGCACCCACGCAAGGCTGCATAAAAAAACATGGAAATATATGTCAAATATTAGTCAACTTGTAGATATATTTATAATAAAAAAAAGTGTAATAAATAACAAAAAATATTTTCAACCACGTGTGTTTTTTACCATGCTAATGGAGAGTCCACCCAAGTTGTGGGATTGACTTGGGCTTAATCGAACTTTCAAAATTTGCTATCCAAACCTAAATTTAACTCTAAACATTCATCTAATTTGAACTTGGGTTGAACCCGGATTATACAATTCAGTTTGAAATCAAGTTCAATTTGGGTTTGACTTCCATGCGATCCAACTTGATGTAAAATTTGAGTTCAATTGGGATTTGGGTCTCTAGTTACACAATTTAGGGCCAAAATTCGGGGGTGAGACTGAATGCAATAAATTTGTCCGAGTTACACCTCTAATTATTGTAATTAAAAGCTCAGATGCACACAATCACCTACTAAGTATTCAATTAGAGAATTTGGTCACCAATACTTACGAGGCTTCTGTTGATTTTGCAGGAGTTTCGCCACCATGGCCTTCCATTTCCATTGATGGTCCCACCACCTTCAACTATGAAGTTGTTCATTTTTTCAAACACAATCCATTGTCTTGGGCTTTCCTTGTAGTCTGATCGGCGTGGAGAAGCTTTGATTGTTCCATGGACCTAATTAAGATTACCCAAAAAAATAAAAAAAATTTATATGAAATTCTAATAAAGAGTTAGCAAAAGCCATCATGTTTTGATTTCTTATTGCAAACTAACAGCAAAACGAAATAGAAAAACACAAAAACATGTGCGATTAACAATGTACGTTACCAATTGTTCTCAAAATGAAAGCAAAAGAACAATCAACCATGAATTGTTGTGCTCATGTAGTGCAATGGATGATTAAGTTAGAACGAAATTAAAAACAATGACCACAAGATTTTTCGAGAACCCGCAAAATTTTCTAGCTACTATTTTATGAATTCATGCATTACAAACTTACCATCATTGTAAGGACGGATTTGCAAGGACCTGGAAAAGTAATTGGCTTAAGATGATATATCCTGTTAGCCGGAATTACAAGAACAGCTACTCCTTCAAAAGAACAAGCCTCCTTCCAAGCTTTATTGAATGCCTGAAGGAAAAAAAATGAAAAATAAAATTTATAATTGAACATAAGGCATCGTTTGACAATGCTATTTTAAAATGTCTTTTATTTTTTGGGACAAATGACACTTTGTACCCTGGAAAATTATTAAAATTTTAATTTATATCTTAAAAAATTAAAATTCTCACATTGCACCCTTAATTAGACAAAAATATAGCAAGTGGTCCAAAACCTATTTTTCAATGCCTTTTTTGCTAGTTTTATTTATTATATTATCCTGTTTTAATACACAATTATTTGTATAATACCTAGTTTTGAGTAATTTACATTAAAATTTTCTACTTAATTTTATGAAAATGGAGCACATTGCTACTTCTTTATATTACCCATAATTTTTTTTGTTACGAAATTATTTTTTCTTAAAAAAAACTTTAAAAACCTTGTCAAACAGAACATAAACTATTGTAACGTACATAATACAAAAACAATTGTGTCANTTTAATTGAGGGTGCATTTGTGAGAATTTTAATCATTCAGGGTGAAAACTAAAATTCAAAGATCCTTAAGTGTGAAAAGTGTCATTTACCATTATTTTTATTACGTAAAGTTTGTATTTATTTTTTTCATTTATTCTTTTTACTTATTTGAGTTTGCTTCTTTCCTTTTGAACTTATTCTTATGTACATATATTATTTATATTCTACCATGCATGTAAACCATTTTTGCAAATCGTAATTACCCATAATTTTTTTTGTTACGAAATTATTTTTTCTTAAAAAAAACTTTAAAAACCTTGTCAAACAGAACATAAACTATTGAAACGTACATAATACAAAAACAATTGTGTCAACAGCTACGTAACTACAAATGCAACAAACATTAAGGTCACTATTCTTAAACTGATTTTTTTTTCCAAGCCCCCCCCCCCCCC